>JASDQU010682433.1:26820-39794 GCA_032191745.1 Picea mariana | reverse complement strand
ATTTTTAAAAATAATGAAATTGTTGATGAACAAAAAAATGCATTCCTAAAGTTCTCCACATATGTTGAACAACAATTTATTTTGGCAGCTTCACCATGGTAGCATGGTCATTGTATTTCCTTAGATGGGGTGACATGTAGCCCAAGGAAAGCCATGCAACCCCCTCATAGAACTTGCCATAAATATGGTCGGTCACCACCCCAATGCCTATTATTAGATGGAGGATGGCCATAAACGCTCACAGAGGGAGGGAGGACAACTCCCCTGTGCAGGATTAATGGAGGCCTCAATGATTAATTGCAGGAGGGTGATGTTGGGTATGAAAGATAGCAGAGCATTCATATCTACCCCTGAGTTAATTATCCATCTCGACCATTGCATTCACCACTTCGCCTTAGTGATTTATCTCCTCGCTCTTCTTGGGAATTTGGTTCTAATCCAATCATTTATCTCTAACCTCATTCACATATTTATTTGACCTCCAGGTTCTGCCATGCTAAGAGAGAGAGAGAGAGAGAGAGGAAACCCCAAGCAAGTTCCTACCTGATACTGTCGTGCTGCAAGGAAGATATTCCTACACAATTTGGAGAGGGTTCTATCCATATCCAGGAATCCACTAACCGTCAGGACACATACGCCTCCAATGGCCTTCGTGGAGGAGGAATTCTCGGAAGAACCAATCCAAGTTCCACCAGAGTCCCTCCTCTACATGGTCCTAGATTCCCATGATAGCCCTAGCACTAGTATTCTTGCTACAGATACAATGAAGACCATGGATGGCACCACTTGAATTGTTCAGGAGAAACTCCCCACAATGGATTGTCGTGCTGAACCTCCACTGCTAAAACTAGTTTTGGATTGTGACCAAACTCCATCAAACCTCTTCATTCCAGAGAAGCTGGAGCTTATGTTTTAAATTAGAGGCTATATGATGGAGAAACTCCACCAACACACCCTCATCAATAGCCACATTGAAATTTTGTTTAATTCCTTCTCTAACATGTCATCCAAGCAAATGTCTACTCATAAAATGAAGAAACTCTAATACTAATGAAACACAAATTTTTAACTACCAAGGGAAGATGACAACCTGAATTTGGAGCAACCCCACCAAAGTGGATGCGCAGGTTCTTACCTCTCATCTTACCATCTTCTCTTCACCCTCACGTTTTCCCTAAATCCAATCCAAACTCATCAAACCAATCAAACTCAAAATTCTACCTATTATCGTTTACAACTCCCCGGCAACGACACCAAAATGTTGGTATATATATATGCTTAGTATATTGCCCTCATTTATATTTCAATCCGGGATTTGTAATCAAAAGATTTTTTACACCATATGTGCAGAAAACAGGTAACCTATCTATGTATGTTGTATCTAGCTCAATCAAGAAATAATTAATAACATAACACTATGTTTTGGAATATCTAAATGCTTCACACAACTTCAAACTCAAAAGATAATGATTATAGTAAAACTCTCGAACAAACACTCAATTGGAAAAGGTTCTTTCTTAGATAACAAATCTTCTCATTATAGGATAATGAAAAGAAGATATGAACTGAGACCTTGCTCCCTATAGCAATTGAAATAGCAATTACCAATTCACTTTATTTACTCTTGGAAAGAAACCAATCATAACCCTATCAATTCCAATCAAACCTTGTTTAATATAGGAAACAGTCAATATGATTGAGAGACTTCATTACATGGAGAATGAAGGTGAGATATGAAGTCTTATGGTTCTTGTACCTACTAAGAACGACATAATCATAAATTCAAAACAATAATAATTACTTATTTAACAATCTCAAACACCTATCCAACTCTTGTTAACTAAATATCAATATGCAGAAATGAAAATGGAATTATCTACTCTGCTCAATGTATAATTGTATGTTCACACTGATCCAAACTCAAATAAATATGTATTGTACCTAAGAAAGTTTATGCACTTAGAATTATCTATAACACACAACTATTAAGTTTTCACACTCACACAATTGACTTACAACACACAAAGACATGTACAAGGAGGCTTACCTTGGCTGGGGCGGTGGGCCCTTGTCAAACCAACAAGGTACCTCTAAAGAAATTACAGACTAAAACACTTTACTCATATGCATGAATTGCACAAATTACCATTTGTATTCCTTCAATTGATCAAGCGAATCAGTAGTTCAACATTTCATTTCTCAGCATAAGAAGGTGTATCAATCTCTACTTACTACTTACTATCATGTAAACAACATCCCTTTTAAAGAAGGTTAACTGTTACAATCAAGGTCTAAGGATACTTATCAATTGTTTATAAAATCTTACAATTGGTGAATTACAATGTATCTCAAGGAATGGACTTAATCCTCATGACATGAAGTGCATGAGTGATGAAGTCTATCGTGATCTCCAAACGATCCAAGGATACTTCTATCAAACTAATTTTCTTGAAATCACCACTAGCATAATCATTCAAATGTTAATCTCATAGATAGGGGTTTAGTACCAGACTAGCACAGTCATAAATATAGGTATTAGATCAGCAAAATGGTGGTACCAGAATAGGTGTAGAGCTGGTATCGGATCAGGCAGAATATTGGTACTAGATCACAGCAGAGTACCGGATCAGGCAGGGTATTGGTACCGGATCACTGTAGATTACCGGATCAAGTAGAGTACCAGATCAAGAGGAGTACCGGATCAAGCGGTTGTTGCAGTACCATACCAGTAGTAGTACCAGATGAAGCTACTTAATAATAGTCAAAGTAACTAGGAGTATAAATAATCAACCATTTAATCTCAATTTATTCAAAAAATCAAGAAAATCATGTTTTAACATAGGTTACCTCTTTATTCACATGGACAAGGTCACAAGGTAGGTTTGTGGAGGAAATAGACAACATATTCACATGTGAGAGGTAAAATTGACCTAGATAGAGGATAATATAGGATAATAGAGGTGTCAAAATGGAGACTCAACATTTCCCACATGCTAAATTCATTGCATGTCCTCATGCAACAATGTAAAAAATGATACTCAAAACTTTGCAAAACTGAATTGTCTCCCATCTTGTCTGCACATCATTTATCTGGTTGTATAATTTTTAACCCATAAGCCTTGCTCCTAAGCTCCTTCTTAATCACCCTGGTGTATTGGATCAAACGTAAAACTTGTTGAGTTTAGCAGAGACTTCTTCTTGTGCATCATGTAACCTTAGGTTATATTCTTTTAATTGTGCATTCTCTGCCTTAATATTCCTATCCAACACTTGATACTCTATAACCTCTTGTTTCAACTTCTCATTCTATTTTGTCAGTTTCCCAACCTTCACTATCAATCGATGTTTTCTCATAGAATTTCCAAGAACATATGTGATTGTTTGTTTAGTCACCTCTTCTCATGCTTCCTTCTCCTTTCTTAAACCTCACAAGGTTTCTGTCACTAACCCCTCGGTCTCACGAATCGTCGCTCCATAGCCACTTTCTTTCTCTGGAGAAGTCAGAATATAAATAGGCTCTTCTGGAAGAGAAGGAACATGTGGAACTATTATCTGTTTGGCCATGCTCCTTGTGGCTCTTCGTACAAGAAGTGAGGCTTCCTCATATTTGCTGACAGGGGTGGAAGTCTCTTCAAAAAATTCATCTTATTTGTTTTAATAGAATTTATAGGCATGGGGGCCTATTTCTCTTGTATAGATTTTATTTTCACCTTATAGGACCAAAGTGTAGGTTCTAGAGTTTGTTCATGTTGAACATTCCTTGCTTCCACTCTAGAGGACTAAGGTGTAGGCTCTGAGATTTGTTTCTTTTGAACCTTCCTTGTCTTAAGCTTCCCCTTACTTCCACTTTTCACCTCAGGAGTCTTGTCCAACTCACTAATTGGCTCTTGAGGAAACACAATAGCTGCTTCAGGGGTCTTCTCCAACTCATTAATCGATTCTTGAGGGAACTCAAGAATTGCCTCAGGGGCACCATATGGAACTTCCTTTTGACTAGGTGTCTTCTTTTTTGGCCTCTCACTTCGTGGAAATTGATTTTTAGGGATCAAGGCTGGACTTGGTCCCTTATATTGGGCAGGCCTCTCCTTGTTGGATGTAGTGGGATACTCTAGGATCTTTTTTGTTTGCTCACCATTCTTTTGACACTTTTTCCTACTCTGAATGTTTAGTTCATGGGCCTTTTCCAACTTGATAACTGGCTTTGGTGATAATTCAATGGTTTCCTCAGGAGAACTATCCGAGCGTTCACCTTTCCCAGAGTCCTTTCTTTGCTTCCTTTTAGTTTCTGGAATCAGAGTTGGACTTGTTTTATGAGATCAAGAGGTTATGTTTTTCTTGGATGTAGTAGGATCCTCCATAACATACTTATCCTTACCCAATTCATCAATAGGCTAGGATTAGCTAGGTGTAACAATATCTTCTTCACCCCCTAAATTATTCCCTTTGTTTTTCTTTTTATTTCTACTAGAACCCTCATTGCATGCCTCTATTTCTTGTTCTTTTGTAGATTTAGACACTCCTTGTTGAGAAATGTTTTGTTGAAGTAATTGTTTCCAACTACAGCCTTGTTTTTGCAATGCATGGACAACCAATAATTTCATTAGGCCATGGTGATGGATATTGGTTTTGGGTTTCTTGGATGTTGATTTAACTCCTCTCACCGTTTTATTTAAACTCATCCAAAGGAAGTGGGGAAAATCGATTTTTGGCCCTCCTTCAAAATGTGACAAAAGTTTTAAATGGTATAGGAAGGTCACTACACACCTCCCTTCGCAAGTGAGAAATATATACAAAATAACGAGCATCATATAGTACTCTTATTTAATGTAGCTTTGAGGAATGCCTTTGGTCTGATCGGGGCCCTGATGCTCCGACCTTAGAAATTTCTTACAAAGCTTCCTTTCAATGATCACCCCCTTAAAATATTTCTCTCCAGAGGAAGGTAAGATTGTAGCTTCCGCTATGGTGGCCTCCAAAAGTTTCAATTTCATATCCCTGAACTGAACACTTTGTCCATCATAGGTCTATGAAAAAGCAAGAGAGACTCCCTTGTGATAGCCTTTGAATTTTTTCGAAAATGGAACCCAATAGGCATGTTCAAATCTCTCCCTGCAAGCTTGATATTCCTTTGTCTCCCTGTATAACTAGAACATAGGTTCATTTCTATCAACCCCCATGATGGATTAAAACAATTCTTAAAGTGTATGAGGCAACTGAATAGAGGATCAAGGGTTGAGTACCGAATCAACGCAGTCTATGATGGAGTACCAAAAGAGGATAAGTATGCAAATGATATGAAGGAACCAAATCACAGTTTAAATGGAGATGGTGTGACAATAAAATAGATAAATAACTCTCATATGGATGGAAAAGCCATCTAGAGGAGCATTTATAAGTTAATATTCAGATTACAACAGTCACATCCATGGTAATGATGGCAAGGAAAAATAATTTGAATTCATGAATAACTTATAGACTCGTATGGAGGTTGGTGTCAGATCGTGTTCATGGGAGTGTTGGGAAATGATTACAAGAGACGTGGTCATTATGACCGAAATTCACAAGTATGAAATCGACTGATGTCATCATGATTAGAATGGGATCATGTTTTGACATGTATTAAGATGTAGTTTAAGTCATTCATATGGCACCATGTTGGATCATGGAATTATGTTGTTTCTTCACCATGTAATCAAAAGGAATGAAATTGGTTCTATTAGAGGTATAATTACCTCGTACTCTCAACATTTCAAGTGCATATGAATGATTTCTATATGAGGAGATGTATACAAGGTCTTGCAGAAGTTCACGGTAGGGAGAGTGCAATAATTGAGGACAGGAATATGCATAAAAGTAACCATATGTTTAATACATAATTATTCTAATTTTTTAATAAAACGGAAAAAAATGTTGAGTTTATACCTCCTATTACTTGAGTCATTTTATATCGAGCAGAAAAACTTTGAGTATAGGATAAGGATTACCAAACTCCATCTCCAATACCAGATCACAGTTTAGTACTGGACCACTGCAGAGAGTTGTTGTAGTACTAGACCAACACAAACCTTCTCCCTTAGTATCGGATGAGCACAGAGGTTAACATTATTGCAATACCATAACAATGCAGAGTTTTTCCCAGTACCAGATGAACATAGGGGTAAACTTGTTGCAGTATTGGATTAGCGCAGGGTTTTCCCAGTACTAGAATAGCACATGCCTTCCCCTACAGTACCGGATGATCCCAGAAGCGAACATTTTTACAGTACCGAAATAGCACAGAGATGTTATCCAACACCAGATCACCACAAAATTGTATTTTGGTACTCAATGAGAATCGGATAAAGTAGTTGGTAGTGTGTTTTGTATACTGGATCTTTGTAGGCTCCATTTTGTAGAAATTGTTGGTTTTTCCTACTGCTATGGAATAGAATGTGTGATTTGATTCTACTAAAATACCATGAAGATAAAAAAAATAACAACACTTGGTACAGGGACTCTGAATTTGTAGCAGAAGTGTCATTAAATAAGGAAAAAGATTTCAATGACTGGGCCCCAAGATCTGTAACAAGAAGGTACTATGTAGCTTGGACAAACTCATTTTGAGATTTAGAATCCTCCTCTTTTTGGAACCAAGTTGATCATTGCTCTTGTTTCCACTTCTTTTTTATTATAAAGATAATCCTAACTACTACTATTATGTGGATTTTTCTCGATCCTAGATTAGTTAATGCTCACCGGTGTTTTCAGTTTTAAGGATTCTAAAAAACTTAAAGGAAACTCCATCTACTTTCCCATGGATTTTTCTCGAGCCCAATCCAGTTCCTTCTCACTGGTGTTTTCAATTTTTAGGAGTCTGAAAAACTTAAATAAAAATCCATCTACTATCCTGTGGATTTTTCTCGAGCCCAGTCCAGTTCCTGCTCGCTAATGTTTTCAATTTTTAGGAGTTTGAAAAACTTAAAGAAAACTCCATTTAGCTCCTTTTCCAAAAATGATCTACCAAGGATGGATAAAGGGGTAGAAATACACCTAAAATATGTCCTCCTTATTCATTTATCTACATGAGAACACAATCAACTTTTTGTCTTTTTTAGTAACACCAAAATTTCTATCTAATGACACACTTATTTACAGCTATGTACATAACCAAATTAATTCACAAAACAAACTTACTGTGGTGGATCAGCAGGGGGAGAAATCCCCTTGCTTACCAGTTTCATTTGAGAACTTTGAATAACATGTCTGATAAAATCCTCTTTGGATATAGGCTTATGATAAACCTTTAGTCAATGTCGATTCACAACAAAGGAGGTATGATTCTCATCAATAGTCTTTATCTTAACTGAACCATTGTTGTAAAATGTATCAACTTCATAGGGTCCCAACCATCTAGTAGATAATTTTCCTTTAAAATTCTCGAACCTAGTATCATACAGTAAGGCCCAATCATCTGATTGAAAATACTTTTTCTTGATGTACTTATCATGCCATTTATTCCTTTGTTCTTGTATAAGGGTATACATTTGAAGAGAATCTTGTCTGATCTCATCAAGCTCATTCAACTGCAATAGCCTCTATTTTTTAGCTTCATCCAATTCCATCACTAACTGCATGGAAGTCTTGAAGGTTTTCACTTGAAATTCTATGGGAAGCAACACCTGCTTCCCATATACAAACTCATAAGGTGTATGGCCTGTTGTGTTTCTCCAAGTTGTCCTATAGGACAATAAGGCCTTAGGAAACCTATCAACCTAGTCTTTGTGATGTAGTTGAATAGTCTTGGTAAGAATAGCTCCTATCACCTTCTTAGTTGATTCCACCTACCCATTTTCTTAAGGGTGATAAGATGAATATTTTCTATGTTTGATTTTATACTGTTCAGTAAGAGCTTTGACTAAATTGGAGGTGAATTCGTTTCCTTGGTTAGTTACTATTTCTTGAGGCACACTAAAGCAAGTAAACATTTCTTCAAAATAAAATCTACAACAGATTGTTCATTAGAAAAGTATAAAGATTTAGCTTCCACCCATTTGGTCACATAATCTGTGCAGACCAAGATGTACATCTTCCTTCGAGACATAGGGTTAATGGGTCCTACAAAATCCAAATCCCATTTCTCAAAAGGTTCAATTACTACATGATCTTGGAGGGGCATCTCATCAACTGCAGTAGGTTTTCCCATCTTTTGAAAATCATCACAACTGGCCACATACTTCTTTGCATCCTTTAAAATAGTTGGCCAATAGTAGTCAAACTGTAAGATCTTGTATATTGTTCTTTTATCAGCAAAATGGCCCCCACATGGACCATCATGATAGGATTTGAATATGTCATGCATCTCATCCTCTTGGACACACCTTCTGATCACCAAATTAGGCCCAGTTCGGTATAAACAATCAACATGCCACATGTAATTGGAACTTAGCTGGATAATTCTCTATTTTTCTCGAGAGGATAGATTATGAGGTAGCTTTCTTGTTACAAGATATTTGGCTACATCTGCATACCAAGGAATGTAATTAGAAATATAAAATAGATTCTCATCTGGAAAATTATCATCTTCTAGTGTATCATCACCTGTATGAATGAGTATAGACAAGAAATCAACAACTAAATTATCTCTTCTAGGCCTATCAATAATGGTGATATTTAATTATTCTAGTAATAATATCCATCTTGTCACTCTAGCATTTGTAATAGGTTTGTTCATCAAAAATCTGATGGATGAATGGTCTGTATGTACAAAAATTTCATACCCTGTTATGTAGTGTTTGAACTTATTAATGGCATGCACTACTGACAAGAATTATTTTTAGTGACAGTGTAATTTACTTTAGTAGGTGAACTATTCTCGTTGACAAAGTATATAGCATATGGAATCTGGCCTTCCCTTTGTCCTAAAATAACCCCCAAAGTTGTATCTGAGGCATATGTGCAGATATGAAAAGGAAGAGACCAGTTTGGTCCTCTTAAAACAGGGGCACTTGAAAGTTTTTCTTTTAAAATTTCAAAAGAAATTTGACATTGTTCATTCCAACAAAATTCAGCCTCTTTTGCTAATAGTTTGAACAGTGGGGGAGCTAGGTTTGCAAAATTCTGAATGAACCTCCTATAATAACCAGAATGCCCTAAAAAGATTCTAACTTCTTTCTTTGAGCTAGGGATTTTGATATGAGAAATGATGTCAATATTGGCAGGGTCTACCCTTATTCTAGTACTAGAGATGTGATGATCTAAAACAATTCCTTTAGTGAGCATCATTCTAAATTTTTCATGATTGAGGGAAAGGTTGGTTTCTTTACACCTAATCAATACTTTCTCTAAATTGTCCAATGCTTACTGGAAATCATCCCCATATACTGTGAAGTCATCCATGTAGACTTCTACACAGTCATGGGTCAAATCACATAAAATGGCCAAGAAAACCCTTTGAAAGGTAGTAGGGGCATTACACAAACCAAAATCAATAACCCTATAGGCATATGTATGCCATGGGCAAGTAAATGTGGTTTTTTCCTGATCTTCTAGTGCAATTTGGATCTGATTGTAACCACTAAACCCATCTAAGAAAAAAAAATACCTCTTCCCAAACAAAGTGTCCAAGACCTGGTCTATGAAAAGGAAAATGAAAGTAATCCCTATAGGTAGCCTTGTTCAATTCTCTAAATTCCACACAAATCCTCCATTTACCATTTTTCTTAGGGACAATAATAATGGGGATACCCACTTGTTATCCGATACAAGGTAAATAAAATTGGCATGCAGGAGTTTTTGGAGTTCTTCTTTCACTATGTATTTTAAGGATATGTTCATTCTTCTTTGGGGTTGCCTAACAGGTCTAACTTGGTCATTGGTATAAATATGATGCATACAACTGTCTAGGTGAATCCCTTTCAAGTTAGAGTAATCCCATGAAAAAGCACCAAATTGTCCTTGAATCATTAGAATCAATTTTTGTTGTTGGTCTGTTTCTAAAATAGCATTGATATACAAGGATTTTTGAGGGTTGACTTTAATAACCTGGACAATTGATTATTTCCCTTCATCTACTTGTGAAATGGTGTCTATTGTAGAGATGGAGGGGTGCCAAATTTCCTGGAATTCAGATATGAAGATATGTGTATATTCAGGAAAATATTGAGGGTATTCAATGCATTCTGTATCAGCCAAAAACATGATTAAAATTTGTTCTTCATTTTTCTCTTGAACTCCTTTTACTTGTCCAAGTGTTAACAAGGGATAAGTATAGTCCTCCTCCCCATAGGGATTCTCCAACCAGAGAGGAAATTCAGTGGTAGGTTGGGCAGGAGGAAAGAGAATAAGTTTTTGACTTTGTCTCCCATTGGAGATTGTCATCTCTCCTGACCGACAACTGATAAATGCATCAACAGTGGCCAACCAAGGTCAGCCAAGCACCACTGTGTGTATTGGTTTGGAGGATTTAGGATGAATCACTAAGAAATTCACAGGATACTCCCAAGAGGCCAAGGTGAATGTTACATCATCTAGACTTCCTGCTAGGATGATAATTGATTTGTCTGTTAATTCTAGCAAAGTCTGTGTTGGTCTTATGTGATTCAGTTGCAAAATTTTCATGGTGTCAACTAGCATAACATTTATTATTGATCCTAGGTAAATAAGTGTGTTTGGAAAAGAAACACCATTAATCTCTATGGTCACCAATGGATTTTCTGGATCATTATATTTGGATGGCATTTCTCATATAAATTCTAATAATTGTCCAACCACCTGTATAACAGAAGGCTCCTTCCTCTTCCTCCCTAGATTTTTAATGCAAATATCCCTTACAATCTTAGCATAAATAGGTATGTCCTTGATGGCTTGAAGTAGGGGAATATTTACACATATGTTTCTAAGTTCAGTCTCTAGATTATGCCCTAGAAGTACCTCAAATTTCTTCACAAGTAACCTTTATGGATAAGGAGGAGGATTAGTTTTTTGAGGTATTTATGTCGGGTGAGAAGTGTGAGGAGGAATTTTCTGTTGTACAGGGGTGTTTCTTTCTTCATCTAACTGGTTATCCATTTGTTCTTATCCTTGAACTGATTTATTATTTATTTGTTCTTCTTCTTGAACTGATTGATTATATACTTGTTCTTCTTCTTGAATAACGACAGTAGGACTTGGTTTATTCAAAACCCTCCCTGATCTTAATTAAATTCCATTAAATGAAGTAGGAGTTATCACATAAGTGGGGAAGGTTTGTACTTCAAGATTTTGTACAAGCTATGTAGGTCTATTATTTGGATTAGAAATGGGTTGTGCAGGAATAGGGGTTGGTCGAGGAGGTTTTGGGATAGGTGAAACTTGTATTTGTTGCTTCAGATTTGTGTTCATAGGCAATGCAATTTGTTGTTGCAGTTGTAGAGATGGAGGAAGAGGAGGGAGATTAAATCCCAATAGCAACTGAGAGATATTGGAAGGGTATTGTGGGTAGGTGGGAAAGGTTATTGGATGAAAGGTAACATTCCTATATGCATTCCCCCCCATCCTTGTTGAAAAGGATGTATTTGTGTTTGTTGGGGTGATCATTGAGGGTAAGACATTGGAAGTACCCATTGTTGTTGTGAATATTGTGTGGTAGGATCTACAAACATATTGGTATTTTTTTGTCTCCATGCCCTCTTGGGGGGATATGATGTTCCCTGAGGTTCTCCCCCTCCCTTGAAAATGTCTTTTAGTCTAGGTAAAGAAGGGAACTCATTGTTAGTGTGATCTTTTGTACAGAGGCCATAGATATCGATAACAATAATAGGACATTCCTTTTCAGGATGCCTTTTCCTACACCGAGGACATAAAATTTCCAAAGTAGCATTTTCTTCTTCTTTTTTTCTTTTGATTTTAATGGTATCAAGTTGGGAGTTGATGGTGTTTAGGATGTTTGTTTTGAATTTTTCTAGTAGATTCCCCAATTCTATCCTAGTAACACCCCCTAGTGTGGGTTTAGTAATTATGTTTATAGGATCTCTTACACTTTTTCCTATTTTGGCTTGGCTACGAGAGTACCTTTTACAATACTCTGCAATTTCTGCAAACAGTTTCTGATACACATCTCCAAAACTCATGAGGTTTAGTACCTCAATCAAGTCATCCCTCACACCCTTTAGGAAGATGTTCCTAACAATGGTTGTGTCTAAGGAAATGTTTTTTGTCTTTTGGTAGTTGTATAGGAACCTTTCCAGGTAATCTTCCAAACTTTCCTCCTCAAATTGTTGCATCTTAAATATGTCATTCCTAGCATCCCTAGGTCTACAGTAATATTGATATTTCTAGAGGAAAGTATTATTCATGCCATCCCCATATAAGATAGTGTGTTCTCCTAGGCTCATAAACCACCTTAATGCTGAGTCTTTTAGTGTCTCTTGAAAGAGTTTTAGTTTTTGTGCATTATAAATGTAATTATAACTCATACATAGTATATCAAATTCAAACAAAAATGAATCAGGATCTTCTGTTGACATACCATGGAAGTGAGGTAGTGAGGACAATGGAATATTATTCATATCAACATCTCTGGTAATGTCTAATATTGGGAATCCAAATCTATCTATTTCGTTGTTTTCATTTCCCTCTTCATCTGCCATGTCTCCAAATAACACGTTGTAGGGTGTTGGTGATGTCTCTCCACTAAGTGATGGTTCAACCACTGGGTTGTTTGGTATATCCAACTGCTCCAATACCTTGTGTGTTTCCCCAATGGCAGATGAACCTTCTTCTATCACTACCTCTGCCTCTTTTCCAGCTCCTCCTTCTGATGGGGTTGCCAGTGCTTCCCTTCTTGCTTGCTATATTATCTTTTCAATCTAAACAATGGATTCAGATTTGGTGTCTTTGGATGTTGTTTCAATTGCTTCCTTTGAAATTTATCCTCTGAGAATTGTTCCTGCACAAAATTTAGTTGAATTAGTGTTGAGGGGGGGGGGTAACATACCCAACCACCCACAGGTTGGGCT
>JASDQU010682433.1:14842-26770 GCA_032191745.1 Picea mariana | reverse complement strand
ACTACAACACACCCAAACACTAGTAGGTGAGGCATGTTGCAGTCCCAAGACTTAGTTTTCTGATCTCATCTCGAAAACAAAGGACTGTTCATGAACGCTAGAGGCATTAAAACCACATGCCTAAGACAAGATTCATGCTACAACATAAAGAAGCCAATAACGTTCCATGCAAAAAAATTAACCAGCAAAAAGTCACATTAGAATACATATCTCAGAGATAATTAAATACACAATGGGAATGAGCATTACACAGAAAACACAAAGAGAACCTATATTTTCAAGTAGAAGTTCACAAACTGGTTGCAGACCAAGGACGTTCCTCCCAACCATAGACACTATTGTTCATTTATTCTCAACAGTAGGTCACCCCTAAGCCAGGGCTAAGAATACACAAGGATGGGTCCTAGGCAAAGTCTAAACACACAGCAGTTGTCTAAGTAGCTCTCGAGTTTCCCAACCTCACAAAAAATCCTAATTTCCATCTCTCTTTCCCCCTCATCCCGCACAACCCCAAGAAATGAACACCTTTCTCTGTCATGTAGTCCCTGAGGCTATTCCATTTCTCTCTAGGGCTCTAGTGCTACTGGTCAGGAAATATCCCTATTGGAAAATACAAGGACTCTCAACTATGGACAGTTCCATCTGATCTATAATCAGTCTCATAACTAACATGCCTCTCAACACTCAAGATATCACAGACCTTTCAGCACTCACAACAATGCAAGTACACCAACTCTCTTCTACCCAGCCTGCATAACCCCAAGAGAATGGACCCCCTTCTCTGCCACACAGTCCCTTAGGTTGTCCACCTCCTTCCAAGGCTCCAGTGCTTCTGGTTAAGAATCTCCCTGTTGGGAATCTCAGGAGTTGCAGCTGTGGATAGTTCTATTCGAACTTCCATCAAGCTCATGCAGACAGGCATCCATTCCCTCCTGGAATGATCAATAATTATTATAGCCATTCATCAATGGATCTCCTCTTTCTGCCATTTGTTTCTATGCTCATCCCAAGAGCATACGAACTAGCAACAGTGAGTGAAGAGGAAATAAGAACAAGGGAACAAAACAAACTAGGGGAAGAAGACGAAGAAGTAGGAGAAGAACCAAAACAGCCCCCAAGGGATGTTTAAATCACATGAAGACAAGAGACACATGGCCTCCCTCCCAAGAATCTCAGGTAACCCCTTTTCTCCATAAAATCAATTATGGGTAAAATAAAATAATAATAAAAATAGACTTAGCCACTCAAGCCCCCCTCTCTCTCATGGAATCATAGCCCCCTGTCTCTTTTTTCCTTGTTGGTCTTACAACAAACGGTGTATTTTTATTAATATATATGAATTATTACATTTCCCAAGAACGTTGGCCCTTTTTTTACTTTACCGGCTCACCAACCTAAGTCACAATTACATAATACATTATAGTTCATAAGGGCTAGAATCGAGATGTTACATCCCCCTCCCCTTATTTTGGCAATGTCCTCAGTGCACAACACCATTCCAATGTTATTAACATTACAAATACAGGCCCTTTGGCCTTAATCCACACAAGAAATCCAACCCAATATTATATACATACGCACTCTGGCCTAAAATTAAACATGTATACATAGGCATTTTGACCCAAAACATGTATAATGATCTTTAGAATTTACATTTCTGGCAGCAATTCCAACCAACAAGCTGTCCTTCTCATCCCTACACAACCCAAAGAAATGAACCCCTTTCTTTTACATGTAGTCCCTCAAGTTGTTCCACTTCTCTCCAGGGCTTCAGTGCACTCAACCAGGAAGTTTTAGAGTTGTGGCTTCCAGAACTCTAACTGCAACAAGTCCATTGGACTTTCTTCATTTTATGCCCCTGTCATTCAGTTTCTCTAGCATCACCTTATTTTCTCTCATAGTTTGGTACGTTTCTATATCTTCATCATTCATCGTTTTCCTACAACATTTCAAATTGGCAGGCATATCAATTCACAATTTGTGCATAAAATTTTCATTTTTGCTCATAATCTAAGAGTAAATTTTCATAATCCATTACAATACCTATCTGTGCGGTTCATGGTTTTGCATCCATATGGTTGTCTCGTTAACTTGGCTCATTGTTTTCCTTTTACATACCCATTCTTTGCATGACCCCAATCAAGAGCTATCAAAGTCTCCTCTTCCTTGTGGTAACTCACCTTCCAGGCCTAGGCTCAGGCATCCCCTTCTCTGCTATGCAGTCCCTCAGGCAATCCATCTTGCCTGACTAAGATTTTCTTGCACAAGAATATTTCTATGGACACAGGGTTCTCATGTCACAAAAATAGCCTTTTCCATGTTTTCCAACTTGCATATCCAACATCTCATCTGTATTATACACATACAATCATCATGAGATATCATTATAACCATTTCAAACATAAATGTCAAATCTGTTTTATATAGGAAAACTAAATTTTCCAAGAATGAGCTTTCTGCTCATAATGGTTGGCTCTATAGCTATAGATATCATTCTTTCTTATGGGCTTACATCCCTTCCATATCCAATACCATTCTACCTGCAATTTCTTCATTTACATTCAACCAAAACAATTCGTAAGTATTTATCAAATCATAATTCCCAAAACTGTTTTATATATGAGAAAACAAAATTTCCAGACATGATCTTCTGCTCATAATAATTTGGCTCTTGCAGCAATAGGCATTGGTCTTATTTATGGTCTTATAGAACTATCATATCCAAGAACCTTTCCTCCTGCAATTTCAACATTCCTTAGTCAAACAAACTGTCAATATCTCATGTACAAGATATATATATATATATATATATATATATTCATGGCAATGATTCAAAACAAAATCACAAAGTTCTCTAAGAATTGTTTACAACTACAATTCAATTACTCCTATTAATACAAATATCAATTGGAATGAACTCATCATTACATACACATGTATTATTAGTCACACAGACTTTTGATAATGCAACAATTTATTACTAATTAAAATGACAATCAATGTGCCAACCCCCATGGCCACATCTACAAAATGCATCCATGCATTGACTACATAATACCACATAACTATGTCATGCATTCCACCACGATGAGTTAGAAGGTCTAGCCAACGACTCGACACATCATCCACACACTTCCTACTGTTTTCCTAACTATTTGGTTACCTTCCTTTTCCACCCAAACACAACACCAAGAATATAGTCCTTAAGTGCTCTTTAGTGTTGGCAAGGAGGTTGCAATCCAAACATCAAATATATAGTAGATACCATCGATCACTCACATATAACTATATCCCTTCCATATCCAACCATATTATGGTCTCACACATGACTATATCTATGGAAATTCATTGTTATAGAAGGAGTATGTCTCCTGAATTAACCTAGTTATGATCCCATAACCAATCATAACATAATATGCAACTGAAATTTCATCTAAATGAATTCTAACATCAACAACACTTACACACTCTAGGCCTTCAACCATTACATATCAATTTAAATACTGAAAATTAACTAAGGGAATTCTTACCTCAATCCCCTTCAACATGCGTGCATCAACAAAAATTAAATGCATACATGCCTGGTTGTTACCAACCTACTTGTTGTTTTCTAACCAACTGATATTTGTAGAAGCTCACATACTTCCTCCTTCATCATTTTGATCACCATTCCTTCCACCCTCATGGGTCTTCACCTAGATGGAATTCACAAGCAACAACAACATCAACGTCTTTAACCCTACTATATCATTTTTCCTGAATACATAATCCATCATTAGTCATACTCAAACATTATCTCATAATAATAGACTATTCTAAGTTCACCAGCATGTTATATGCATATCCAAGCATGTACATATGAAAAATTACACATCCATATGCACCAAGCATTTAATGTCAACATGCCTAGTAATGCATATGCATTTTAACTTCATTGTATGCCTCATGCACTCTAGTGCATTTTTTTTTAATTCACTTATTTATTTATCTATTTCTATTGTAGTTGGTTATCCTTGAACTCCTTCAGATCCTTGTTTCCTTGCATGCTCCCATTCTTCTCATCTGCACTGTGGTTCCTTGGGTCTCAACACTTTTCCATCCACGTTCCACTTGGCCATTCTTTCCCACTTAGTACCATTCCCCAATGGAAATCCATTTTCATTCAGTGCCACTTTTCATGTGAAAGAGAATTCCAATTCCTCTGCATTGGCATCTTGCTTCCACTGTGAACTCTAATATCAGAAGTGGATCTCTTTCACGTTTAATCTTTTCAACTATCTACACACTTCTACCTTCAAGGATATGCCCTTTAATGGAATTTTTAACCTCATCCAACTTCTGTAAGAAATGTCATGCTTCCATGACTCTAATATCTGATCTTGTTCTTGAATTGATCTGATTATACCTCTAATCCTGCCAAACCTGCAAGCAATCACCTGGTTAGAATTATACATATCATACAAAATCATCAATTAAATTTATAGGTACCTTTTCTGTTTAATTCATGAAGAAAAATTATATACGACTACATCCTTTAACACATCTGTGTTATCCTTTGGCTGATATAGAATTCAATTCTGCACGGGTGCTTCTTTCAAACCACCTTCCCAGGTGACCATGACTCAAAACTATGGGATAAATCCTTCATTAGTACTTTTCTGTCTTGAAAACAACAATTCAGCCATTATCTGTTCTTCCCCCAGCTCTCAACTGCATGTGACCACAGTCATGACCCTGCTCTTAGATGAAAAAGCACTTCTCCAAAACTTCAGAGGATCTCACACCAGAACACCTCAAAACACCTGAACGTCGAGCTGTGAACTCCCAAACCCTCTCTCTTCATGGATTTACTACTTTGGTGCTCCAAAGCTTCAAGAATTCAGAGAAATTCTCAACATAACACAACACATTTCCCGAATGTTGAATTTTCAAGCAGGTGTTCCCCGATGCCTCGGGACTCTAGTACTTCAAAACTTCGGGCTTCGGGAGACACACTAATTTAAAACCTTATTTCTCCTGAATTTTGAACTAGAAAACTCTCGAAAAGGCTCTCCGGAGCTTTGTGCGTTGAAGGTCTTTACAACTTCGCACTTCAAAACTCCTAAACGTATAAATTCTGAATTGTCGGGGTCTTCTTAGCACTACGCACTAGGGGTGATACATGTCAAAATATGGATATGACACATGGCCCAATTGATGAGTGACACATGTTGAGTTCCAAATGGAACATAAGGTGTGTAAAAGGCATGAATCAAGTTGACTCATGGCATGCATAAGTGGTTCCATGTCACCCTAGGTGACATCATCATGCCACATCACTCTAGTGCTCTGGGAATTTGGTACTTCGGGCTTCGGAAGATCTTACTACACAACACTTCACTTCCTCTTAACGTCAAACCAAAAAACCCCTGAAGGTTTCAAGAATCAACAGTCTACGCTCCTGGCTGAGATCCACGGTCGGTAGGAGCTCCAGGACTCTGGAACATTTCAATTCTCGAGTTGCTCAACTCCTCTGGAGTTATACTTACCGAAGTGGTCTTAAAGTAATGATGATATCTTACCATAGGTTAATGCCTCCACTTATGCTATCCTTCCACTGGTTGATCTAATGGTTAAGAAAGGTCCTGAAGGGATCCTAAATCGATGGTCTACGTGACTCCATGACTTCGGGCTTTGACACTTTTCACTTGTAGAGACTTGAAAATCCTCAGAGGACCAGGTCTCCAGACAACATGATATATTGTCGCATGTATTCTAGGAGAAATAGTTGATATGTATTCCACCCTTCAGGCCTTCAGGAGTTCTTGACCCAACACAAACTGTCACATCTTTTTTTTTTCCTCCGGAGTGCCTTGACTCCGAACTACATGATCTGTTCACACGTGGAAAAATACTAGAAGAAGACATGTGGGACAAACAACAAGGTGACATGTGTCATGTTCTAATTGACATTTCACTCTCCCACAGGTTCAAAACTCATTGACACATGGCACACATCCCATGTGTCCATTTCATCCCAGTTGACGTCCACGATCCACATCACTTCATAATTTTGGGCTTTAGAAGATTTTACACTGACATTCCTCAAATATTCCGAACTTTGAATTTTTGAACTAATTAACCTTTTGGGTTCCACATCACCTCCAGGTGACTTCATCATGCCCCACCACTTTGGCTCTTTGGGCTTCGTAACTTTGGGCTTCAGGAGTTTCCACACTAGAACACTCCAATTCATTTGAGCTCTGAATTATTGAACTGACCCATTTGTTGACATGTGTCCCTGGCTTGAATATCATTGACCATGAGTGATTACAGAGACTCAAATCACTCACTCTTTAATTTCCTTGCTGATATCTGCAAAGCAAAGATGCTCGTCCATAGTGGGATCAATATCCACCATTGATCTATTGATCTAGCAAGATCAATGATCCTGAGCGATTGTGGGCTCACAACTTACAAAAATATTAATTTTATTTCTGATCCCCTCAATTCCTCCCCAACGTCGATTTCTCTCTAATGATATCTGACGGTTTTGATTAACCTTTGCTTCACCTTCATCGGATGGCCCTTCTTCACCTTGCCTCTGATCCAACGATCCCAGATCTCTCTTGATCCCATAGTGGCGATCGTTCCCAAATTTGAAAGGGACAGTCACAATCCTTCGATCCCTTACAAAGGATCTCTCACATTCTATATCCTACGTAAATTCTGAAACTCCATTCCTCCTGATCTTTTCAACTTCAAGGTCAGAATTCAATCTCAACCACTAGACTCTAACCAATAGACCTAGCCCATACCATCCTGGTGTTTCAACCAGAATCTCTGATACCCATCGGTAACATACCCAGCCACCCACAGGCCAAGTTACACCACTTAATTCGACTACAATACACCCAGCCACTAGTAGGCGAGGCATGCTGCAATCCAAAGAATCAGTTACCTAGTCTCATCTTGAAAACAAAGGACTGTTCATGAATGTTATGTCATCACCATAAAAAAAATCGATGGAATCCAAGTCTCGGGATTTAGCAAGGGGCCAGATCAGTGTGAATATGCGATAGTTTGGAGGATAGGGTCACATCTAGTAGAGAAGGACTAAATATAGCAGAGGTGTGGGTTTGATGGGACCCAGTGGGCCAAAGATATGAAAACATCCCAAATCGATGGTCACAAAGCGTATCAAGTGGGGAATTAGCGCAAGGTTTAATCATTTGAGAGAGGGCCGATAGAAATATCGTGGTTTCATCTCGTGACCACATGGCGCTTCCAGAGGCATATCAGGGTGAAAAGAGGTCTACCCCAAACCGCTTTGCCTCTCCCCCGATATTGAAAAACATGTATAAAAGTAGGGTCCCCGATCATTATTTTATGATATTTCAAATCATTTGAACATTTGAAAATTGGCACAAATGCTCTGTTTGAACTAAATCTCAACAATGAACCAAAATCGTGCATTCTTTACTCATTCTCAGGTATTTTTCATCATGTCTATGAATCCTATAATTTTATCCGTAACAGAACAAGATCCTGTCTCAAAAGAAGAATCCCTAATTGACAAAGACTCTGATATATTTGATATAGAGATAACCATCTCACCCATTTCCATATCTACAGCCAATTTGTTATATAATGTTGGAAGACAAATACCTTTCCTCAAAATAGTTCAAGCCTCCATAGTCCCTTACGTCGTCGAAGTCACATTCCCTTTCCGAGAATTCATAAGTTGGTGTGACGAGCAATACTCGTAGGAAGAAAAAGGTCATTTTAAATAGGTTAGGGTCAGAGGTCATGTGTAGAGTAGATATCCCATCAATTTGACATGCCCTTGTTACGCCAAAATCTTCCCCGGCAACATATGAACCCTTCAAGGAAGAGAAACTAGTTACAATCTACAGAGAATATCCCCCCAAGGTAAAAACCCTACTCTTGTAGACCATTGTTAAACCCAAACATCATTATGAGAGTCTTTCATTTCCTATGAATGTAAGCATCATGGTTATTGAGGTCCAATGGGCCTGTTCCATACTGAGTCAAATCTTAGGTTTGGATAACGACAAATTTGTAATAGAGCTCATGTTGGGTTTTTTGTTGACCTTTTTTTAGTCAGAGTCCAGTCCATCAGTCTGTATCATTTTTGAAGAGTTCATAGATGATAATGTACACAAGCAACTAGTGAATTTCCAATCACTAAGGCACTTCAAGTACTACACACACTTGTTGAAAATGTTCCTAAAAATAGATAAGACGAATTTCCCTGAATCTACGTTCATATCGACTGAATGCAAAAGGATCACGATGCTCATTTTTATAAATAAGATCATGTCCAGGGTTTATAGCTTGCCAAGGGTTTTAGAAGAAATGAAAATTTATTTGAAGCCAAATCCAGAAAATAGAGTGGGAGATTGGGTGTTTTTCATGCACTCTATTGTAATTTGGGTGTATGGTTACCAAGAGGCACCTTACCTTCTACATGTTTTCCTGGCTCCCAGAGTCTTTTCCCTGGAGATCATCAGGCAAAGAATCATCTCAGAAACAAAAGTCTTTCTGAAAATGCACAAAGCGTCTACCTTAAAGTTTCCTTTCATAATAGGACCCTTTGTTCTGAAGACAAGATCTTGCTTCCCTTAGATCCAGGGCAAACTCAAGGAGTTTGAATTTGCATAGCTACAAGGGAGAAAATATGATCCACACTAGGTCATATATAAAATAAGATTGATGAGAAAACAAGGCCCTTATGAACATGAATATGTTGAAGGTTTTGATAAGTTGTCAAATCTGGAAACCTGTGTAGATATGGAAGTCATTTTGCAGCCTAATCAGACACAACAAGTAGGGTCAACCCTACAACAGACTTAGACACAGAAAAATCCTCCAAGGTTGATTATTAAAGCTCCCAAGATGAGTGTTTATAGCAAAAGGAGTAGTTCAGAGGCCCTAGGCACCAGTGGTCAGCAAAATGTTCTCAAGAAAATGAAAACCACACAGTCTCCACAAATAGTAAACCTGGAGGAAGAAGAACCTAACAAGAAAATGAATATGGAAATGGTGGAGAGTAGGACCAAAAATGAAGAGGATAGTACAAAAAACATGCCATAGAGTGAAGGATTATCAAGGGCTTTCAACAGTAAGAAACATGTCTTTGATAAGACAAATGGGGCAGTCTAACAATTCAAAGAAGATTTAGCAAATCAAAATGCTGAGAATGGGAGCTTGGCCATGAGTGAAATAAGAGATTTGATTCCCAAGGTAGAAAGGGTTTCTTAGCATAGGTCTTCCATGTTCTCAGTCAGGGATGTAGAAAGAAAGACACTCAACATAGTAGTGGCTAATGAGGATAAAGTATCCGAAATTAAGCTGCATTATGAAAATATCAGTGCCAAAGACAAGGTGAAATTTCACAGAAACACTAGTGACATGCTATATTCAGAATACTTGAGTCTAATTTTAAGGGTTGCAAGGCTGACAACCCATACACTCAAGTTGGAAGGACAATTGAAGCAAGAAAAAGCATCCGGCAGAGCCTGATAGACTCAAGTCAAAAGATTGGAATATGAAGGCCCCCAAGGGGTAAAAGATTCCTTAGATGAAAAAGACAAGATGATTCAAATCATGAAGAAGAGGCTAAATATGTCTTCCACAAAGCATCCACAAACAATAGAGTTCATTTGTCTAGAACAAGAAAAAGAGACATTTTGGTAGGAAGCATTGAATTACAAAGCCAAAGTATTACAGCTGGAGAAGGAAAAAGAGAATTGGTCACAAGGATAGATAGAGGCATCAAACAGATTTGCAACCATACCTGGTACAATAGGAACTTATTCAAACAATGAAGATATCGTCCAAGCTATGTCCCAAGTTATCCTGAAGGAAGGAGAAATCAAGTGTCTTAAGGAAGATATAGAAAAGCTACAACAAGAAATGAAAATGAAGAATGAGAAGATGGCCCAGTTCCAAAAAGAAAATCAAGAGTTGCAAGAAAGAGTGGGCAAGTTGAAAATGAGGCTGAAAGGTAAAGGACTTTTGCAGGGAAATAAACATGTAATCTAGGATTCTATTGATTCTGAAGCTGTTAAGTTCAGGGTGTACTTGAATTTCATAGATGACAAATATAGCATGGCTATCATCACCCAAAGCAAATGTACTATGGTGAATGAGACACTAGTGAAAAATACATTAGAGTGGGCCCAGAAAGCTATAAAGTTTCTAAATTTTGTTCCTATTTCTGAACTTCAAACCATTGGGGTCAAAGACGGGACTACACTGATCATTTGGGCCAGGAGGATCATTGCTAAGAACAATTTTCTCAAATCATTTCAGACCAAAGCCGCACAGATGGTGCAGAGTATACAGGAATTCAAGGATCTATTTGAGCAATTATTTATCAAAGTCCTCCCATCATTTTTGGATGGCAAAGGGAAATTTTATGACCTAGAATAAAACAAATCCCTCCTCGCACAGTGCAGAATGGATCATTCCAAATTTGAACGATTGGAGGAAAACTTGAAAGGACCAAGTATGGTAGAATATTTGACCACAGACTTTGACATATTAAATCCATTTAAGACTGTGAAGATCGGGCTGCCAACTATGAATTATGTTACTTGTATCAACTTGGATATCCTAATAAAATAAATGATGGATTATGAGATTCCTTTTGACTTATAGTAGAAAGAGATCATACGGCTAGGTAAGACAAAATACAGTTTTCCAGGAACCAGTTGTTATTGGATTAATCAGTAAATACGGACGTAAAATGATCTCCCTCGATCCACCTAGATCTAGAAAAAAAAAAGATGTGACATGATGCTTTCCCTAAGCTCTAATCATTGAATTTACTATCAAACAAGAGATGAGCGACATACCATTTAAACATCTCTTCCTTGTATCTTTGTTGTCCTCACTCTACTCTGGTTCTCTTGTGATATTGGATCTGCAAGGAAACGGTTAGCAACAATCGTGGTATCGAGGAACAAGGCCTGCAGGATTGCATGATAAGTGCCCAAGCACAGCACCCAGAAGAAATCTGCTTGGGGCCCGAGTCAAACACGCGAGCCTGATCATGGATGTGAGAAGCAGCGAAAGCTCCACAGGAAAGCCATCGGAAATCGGAATATCCGAGATCTCGGGAGTGATATTTTTATGCATTTCAGAATCGCGATTCGCGATTTCTCGATCGGCGGGAACAACTGTCAATAGTGGAAGACAGGTGGCAGGCTTTGCGATGGGAGTGAACCCTTGACAAGTCAACGACCTCAATCCATCGGGAATCAGGGAATCATGAGTCTGGAGGACCTGTGCTCATTGACATCGCAAACCGTGAAATCTCGATGAAGAGTTTGGTCGAGGGAATATGGTAACGGTGGCCATATGGTTCATTTTCTAGTCGGTAGGGGCTATCTTACGGAAGCAGAACTAATCGCAAATCGAGGATCGGTAGTTCCAGGTACATGGGCACTTCAGCATCACAAACCCCGAAACCCCGAAACCTCAACACATACCTCTGCCATCTATCCCTTGCTGCCACATCCAATCCCCGTGTCATGCCAACTCATAATTTCTTCCCGGCCCCTGTGTCTCCTCCACCCAGCTCGTACACTCCAAATCTCATGAATTCTGCCATGTGCATTTACCCTATCGCTTTCCCTCTACCCATCCGTCTACATGGCCTCTCCTCATCCCATATCTGCATCGAGCGTGTCTAACTACCCCTGCCTGGTCATCATCCGTTCACCTCTTCATATCAAGACCTCCAGTCATCCCGAGCGCCTCCATGTCTTGTAGGTGAAAAATCGACCTGGGCCTTTCCCGATCCCAATAAAAGAGTTATTGCAGCAGTTGATGGTGGTTGGACATCGTTTCCACCATAAATGGAAAGTCCTGAAAATGACTGAAAGCTTGTCATTTCTTTCACAGATCCTTTGGAGCGCG
>JASDQU010682432.1:50626-61984 GCA_032191745.1 Picea mariana | reverse complement strand
TTGCAATAAAATAGAATAAGTCGAATGTAAGAAGACCTAATAGAAGCTTCTGCTTCTAGAAGGATCTTCCTCTAGATGCTTCTTTTGATAGACATATTTAGTATAAATAGGAGTCGAGGGTATGAGAACCCTAGCTTGGAGATTATTGTAATAGAGCTCTACTCGACTGGAGGTTGCCCCCTCGAAGAGACCTGTGAACATTGCTCTCAGAATCAAAGTGTTATTTATGTTGTTATTCTTATACCATTTCAGTGTTATTTTGGTGATTATTCTGGTTATATTGACGTTATTCTGCCATTTCTAGCATTTTATTTATGTTCTGCATACTTTTTATATCTAGTATATTACACGGACACACAATGAAAAAAAAAGTAAATGATGAAATCCGCTTAAGCCATTATCTACTCTTGAATGTTTCTTTTTCTTTTAAGCCATTATCTACTTTTGAATGTTACTTTTTCTTGTGTTCATTGTATTCAAAATTTTGTAGGAATTTGTTAAGGAATGACGGAGTAACATTAATGCATATTGATTGAACAAGTATTTAGGTTTAAATTTTTGAACAAGTATTTAGGTTTAAAATTTTGCAGACAATTATCAAGGAAGAACGACAGTAACATTAATGCATATTGACGATGCATCATCATATGAGAGCGTTAGGGCTTCTTGTCAACATCACAAATATTTAGCGACTAAAGCCTTACCAAAAAGCCACAAATATTTAGCAACTAAAGCCTTACCAAAAAGCCACAAATATTTAGCAACTAAATCCTTACCAAAAATCCAAATATCTTTTAGACCCCAAACACTACACTCATGCTTTGAAAGGATTTTCCAATTTGTCAAGTGAGACCCCAAGTATTTTGCACTTCCCTTCCATAGAAAGTTAAAGAAAATTTTATAAATGTGATTTAATATTCCTTTCAAAATGAGTGCCAATAAGTTCCAAAACACTGATATAGCTTCAAGCACATATTTGATTAGGATCAATCTGCCACCTCATGACATCCAATGGTTACACCAAAAATTGATTTTCCTTTTTATTTTGGATAAAATCCATTTCCAATCTATGACACTATAATTATTGGGTTTAAGAACCAACCCAAGGTATTTAAAGCCTTCCTCCAAATCAAATAAAGAGAAATTAAAAATCCCATAGATATTATGCCTAATACCTTCCTCCACTTCTAAAAAATAGATGGTTAATTTAGTTTCATTGGTAACCATCCATGTAGCATCATAGAAAAAGCTCTAGAATATCCTTTAAAATCCTACCTTCAGACTCCGCATAGAAACAAAAAATGAACACATCATCCACAAACAATAGATGTGTAATTCATTCATTCCTACCCAGCCTGATTCCTTGCAATTTTTTTACTCTTTTAACCTTCAATATTTCCCTACTTAACCCATCAACAACCAAAATAAAGAGGTAAGGGGAAAGTGGGAAGCCTTGTCATAGCCACCGAGTAGCGTTGAAAAATGGCAAACCTGATCCATTGCTTAGAACATCAAATGAAACAACAGTCACACAACACATGATCCATTTCATCGATGAAGGATCAAACCCAATATGAATAATCAATCATCTAAGGTAAAGCCTTGAAACATGATCATAGGCCTTAGAAAGGTCAATTTTTAGGATCAAAACAAGATGCTTTTGGATTTTAATTGTGTGCATACCTTCCTACACTCAGCTAATTGATTCATGGATAAGTTGACCCTTAAGGAATCCAAACTATTCATAAGAGATGACATTGGATAAAATGGGTTTAAGTTGAACAACAATAATCTTTGCAATAATTTTATAGAGACAATAACACAAAACAATCAGACAAAAGTCATCAAAGGAATTGGGACAATCCAGTTTAGGAATTACCACTAAAAATGTTGCATTAATACTGCTCAGTAATTTACCTATCTATCATACTTCTTCCATTACCTAAAGGAGGTCATCCCAGAGGAGATCAAAGAAATCTTCAAAGAATTCAATAGTCCAACCATTCGACCCTGAAATCGTATCTCGTTTGAAAGATGAAATGATAGCAAGTAATTTAGATTTGGTGAACTCACTTAATAGAGCACGATTATCCTCTTCCTCAACCAGTCTCGGGAAACAAGAAATTAGTTTGATCATATCCCCCATTTTCACCTGCTTTGGCTCCTTAAAAAGTGTTTCAAAGTGATTCACTCCCAAAGTTTCCAAATATGAAAAACCTTTGACCTTGTTACCACTTGAGTCATTTAGTTCCCATATGGTTTTATAACTTTGTTTATAATTGGCATAGTTTTGGAAGAATTTTGTGTTTTGGTTCCTAGTAGTTGTCCATAAAGCTATACTCTTAAGTATCCAAGTTTTATGTTGTTCGATCAAGATGTTGGACTGAAGAGTTTCTAAATAATGTCCTCTCTCCATATCAGATGTGGTTGTTAAGACTCTTGGGTTCGAGGCATAAATTTTATCAATCTTGTGTTCAATATTGCTAAGCTCTTGAACTTTTGTCTTCCTTTGTGCCCTAGCTCAGATTATAACCTTTTCTTTAACCTATCGGAGAGATGATACAAATGAACATTGTCGAAGGCCTTTGCATCCACCTGAAAGTGATTCCAATTGTTATGTACCATTAAAAAAAACCAAATTACTTCCCTTATTTTAAGGATGGTACCCATGGTAAACCCTAGATTATTCAGGGCAGAAGGTCGATCGACAATAGGACTTGAAGCCATTACAACAATATACTCGTTATGATCTCAACATGTCGCTTGTGAGAATTGAACCTAGGTGGGGAAGATATCAATTCCTCTCAACCACCCAAGCTGAACCCAATCAACAATATACATATAAACTATATTTAAACCCCCATTAATTTTTAAAAACATCCAACCAATAGATAGTGTACCTACTAAAAACATTGCATATAATACAAACATTGTTTGTGAAGATATAATTGAAGCATTGTTTTGGTAAAGTTCCCCCGGCGGACAGGTGAAACCCCCCTTGGATCAAGACCCCTCTTTGATCCAAGACAGAAGGAAACAAGTGGTTTATTACTTTCCCTTTAGATCTACTCCCTATGTCAATAATCAGAATGAGAAGAGAAGGATAGATGAATCACCTCTTTTACGTCGATTGTCCTTGTTTCTTTGAACCTTGATCTTGATGTCCAAGCTCTAAGAGAGGTCATGTAAAGAACACAACAGTACCTTATTCTTCTACACTATATTGTCAAGTAGAACAAATCTATCTGTGATGAATTAGACAACAATATACATGCATATAGTGAACACATAGGCATGAAGGAAATAGGCCAAGTTATATATTAATGGAAAGCAATCAATAGTGAAGCACTTACAATCTCAATCTAGATGTTGCAGTAGCTCCTCTAACCTCTCCTTTCCAGCCCCAAGAATCTCACAAAATCATAGGTATGATGCTCTAAGTTCTCTCTCCTTTTCACTCAAACATGGCCTCCATTATATAAGCATTAAGGCATCACAACCATAGGATAGTTTTGAGGAGAAGATGTGGTCAAGTGAGGATTTTGTTGAACTAACAATATTACCTTTCCTTGAATAGAGTTAAGCTTGAACCATTCCCCTAACCAACCGATATATCTCATAAACAACCTCAAAAATCAAGGCATGATGGTTGAAACTACTTCATCACCCCCCCATAACTATGCACAGGGCGATGAAAAAGGGATTATCTCTCCTTAATACACTCTTGGGGGTCGATGATCATGGTTTATCTCTCCTTGTATATGGGCATGGGGGAGATGAAGCTCAAACAAGGCCAAAATGTCAAGGGAAAAGGTAGTATTTCAACCTCCAACTGATAGGTTTCCCTTCAACTTGTCTAGGGGTCCTTACAAACACTTCATTATGGTGATGAAGTTGCGACACTTAAGTTCGACACTTAGGTGTATAATAGTTGTGACACTTAAGTGTGATATTTGGTAGTGAGACACTTAGGTGTGTAACAAGCATATAAACATATAAAGCATTTAAACATTGCATATAAACAATAAGGATATCAAGATATCGAAGGAAAAACATAAACAAAATCATAATGTAACAATTACAACTATATAATATTATTCTACTACCATAATAACATGAACTTATTGCAAGCATGCACACATAACCTGAATTGTTTAGGACAAATCACTATCACATGCTATCTTGGAATGAATTATGATGGTAGAATTATTTGAGGCCCATTGAAAAAAAAATCAAGTTCAATGTGGTTGTAACATACCCATATTCCAAGTTGAGTCCCATTACTACCATTTTCATGTTTAATACCATTATGTAACGCACCCAACTCCCTTGTTGGGCCGCATTACTACTAAAAACGACTAACTATAACTTTGATACCAATTTAAACATGGAAAAATACACAACATGTCATGCAATCTCATGCAACTATCCATAATAATTTGAAACGTGAATGTAATTGATTTAAACATACACGTTAATAATTAAACACACACAACATCATTCAATCACATAAAAAATAGATTTGAATGCAACATTTACCCACAATAGGTAACAGTAAATAAGATAAAACTTCAAAGTGAAATGCAAAACAATTAAGCTTAGCATTCCACAAAATTAAACATAGTGAATATGAGCACTTATCTTTGCAAACATGCAACCCATTGTAGAGGACATAGGTTCCACCCAACCATAGACTTGTTACTCTAGTTCTCAACAACAAGTCACCCTTGAGCTGGGGCTAGGAATCCACAAGAAAGGGTGTACCCTAAAGGTGTCTATTATCCACACACAATAGCTAAATTCCTACAACAATTCCAATCCACCAGCTCTCTTCCCCCTCAACCTGCAAAACCCAAGGAATGGGATCCCCTTCTCTGCCATGCAGTCACTCAGGCTATCACACTTCCCTCCAATGCTCTAGCATAGGTTGTGTTGGATTTTCCTTATTTATATAGCATTAGTGTTACTAGTGTTCTTTTACTTCATTACCATTAACATATATACCATGTACTGAGCAATAGCAACATAAACAAGAGACAGAAAAGAACACAAAAGATTTATCCTGGGAAAACCCCAAATGGGGAAAAACCCAACAACCTTTCTTAGATAGATTTCGTTCACAAAGAAAATCCAATCAGATAAACCCTAGCACAAGTGCTAGATTAACCAGAAATACCACCCCAACTAAAACAACAGCCCCATACAAAGGTAGTGCACCTCCTCAACGAGTAGCGCACAAGAGAGAGATACCAAAACACTAAACAAGAATAAACTCTGCAATTGGAGCTACTGCGTCACCTCCTCCAAACTTGTGCCTTGCTTTTGTGTAGTTGGGAGAGTGTGAGTGAGTGAACAAATGAGCCAAGATGTCCTCTATTTATAGTCTTCTTGGCCACTAGACTAGGCCGACTTCTTCTCTGGATAGGTGTCTTTTCATTATTACTTTATTCTTTTGGGCCAACTTCTTCTCTAGACATGTGTCTTTTCATTATTACTTTATTCTTCAGGCTGACTTCTCTTCTAGGGTATTTGAATATATGTTTAATGGATCTCTTGCTTTTGGAATCTTCTTCGCATCTAAGAAAGGTCATCTAGGAGGGAAAGATCCTCCCGCAGCTACCAAAACATCAACACTCCCTCTTAGCTAGGGAGGCACCTTTCACGATGTCTTCATCTGGTATTCCACTAACTACTCTGCAATTTGCTAGCAGGCACACAACTGCTACAATGCCATCGGTAGCTCAAATCATCAGGTAGAGTCTTTGCGATCAAGCAGTAGCACACACAGCTACATCAAGCAATCTGGTAATCTCTATGGACACACAATCACTACTAGTGGAACACATCCACTGTAGTAGCACACAGTTACTATCCAGAGTCACACAACCTCCACCAATGGAACACATCCATTGTAGTAGCACACAAAAACTATCTAGAGACACACAGTCTCCGTTAGTGGTACACAACCATCGAAGTATCACACAGCTATTGTCCGAAGTCACACAGCCTCCTCCAGTGGAACACATCCACTGTAGTAGCACACAATTGTTGTCCATAGACACATAGTCTATGCCAATGGTACACAACCACTGAAGTAGCACACAGCTATTATCCAGAGTCACACAGCCTCCGCCAATGGAACACATCCACCATAGTAGCACACATCTATTTTCCAGAGACACACAGTCTCCGCCAGTGGTACACAACCACCGAAGTAGTACACAACTATTGTCCGGAGTCACATAGCCTCCGCCAGTGGAACCCATGCACCGTAGTAGCACACAGTTGTTTTCCAGAGACACACAGTCTCCGCTAGTGGTACACAACCACCGAAGTAGCACACAATTACTATCCGAAGTCACACAGCCTCAACCAATGGAACAAAACCACCGAAGTAGCATACAACTATTGTTCAGAGTCACACAACCTCTGTCGTAGTCTTACAACTACGTGTGTGATCTTTCTTCTCTCAGTAGGTCTGACAGTACATTACCCCCTCATTCACCTCACGTGACTAATCTAGGGAACCCTTGGCCAGAGGGATTAGTCGCCATGAGAAGAAACAATACACCTCCCTCTCAACGAAGGTGGACATTATGAAACACTCCAAGCGTGTCCCTGAAGTACTCATACTTCACTCTTGGCAAGGGCTTGGTGAGGATGTTCGTTATCTGCTCATCCATGGATATGTATTGGAGCTCCAGAAATCCTCTCTGCACCATGTCCTAGATGTAATGATATTTGATCTCTATATGCTTAGACCTGTCATGGAATATAGGGTTCTCAGTAAGATTTACACAACTTTGATTGTCATAATGTATCAAAGTTGGCTCCAATTATAGATCAAATATCTCAGCTAACAACTTTTGAATTCACACTGCTTCACGGTTTTCCACACTTGCTACGATATACTCTACTTCTGATGTATTGAGTGCCATTGATGTCTGCTTCCTACTCAACCATGAGATCATGCCTGATCCCATACTAATACAACATCCAAAAGTACTCTTCTGATCCATTGGACTCTCTGCCGAATCAAAATCTATATATCCCTGTAGCTTCACATCTCCACTTGAGACATATTTCGATCCATATCCAATCATACCATGAAGGTACCTCGACATATGGTTTGTTGCCATCCAATGTACCTGTCTAGGTTCAACCATGTGTTGACTCAAGGTATTCACTACAAAGCATATGCCTAGCTTGGTGTTAACTAGGTACATCAAGGATTCAATCAATTGTCTGTACATCGTGGGATCCACCAAATCTAAAGATTTGTCACTCAAGAGATTCAGATTTATCGTCATGGGTGTGGTCATTGACTTGCAGTCCATCATCCTGAATCTTTGTAGAATCTCAATAGTATATTTTCCTTGGCTAAGGAAAATCTCATCTGATCTCTGCCACACTTTGAATCCTAAGAAGTAATGCATCAGACCTATATCCTTCGTCTCGAACTCTGAAGTGATCTCCCTCTTGCACCCAACTATGAGATTCTCATCTCTTGTCATAAATAGGTCATCCACATGTAGGATTAATGGGAATCCATAAAATAACCATATGATCTGGCATATCATGTCTTGGGTGTCTACATAAGCTTGTACAAATCTTCCTTTAATCTACAGACATTAGACTCCTTCTCATGTATCTTGTGGTTACTCTATGTACACTTATTCTGATTACCAGAGCAAGTGTCTCGTTGTGATCTTCTCCCTATTGCTGGGAAAATCCTCAGGCCACAAATCAAGCTTTGTACATTTCTATGCTGCCATTTGCAGCATGCTTGATCTTGTAGATCAACTTGGAAGTCACTACTGACTTCCCTTCTAGTATCATAACCTCCTCTCACACATCATTCTTCATGATGGACCGATACTTCTCCATCATGGCATCCTTCCATTCATGCTTCTCATCAGCTTCTTCAATGGTGGAAGGCTTTGAATCAATGATGTTTCTCATCAATGGCACATAGCTGGAAAACATGTGTGGTTTCTGGAACTGAGGCAAAATCTATATCCCAATCCTTTTGACTAGTTTCCTCCTCTGTCACTGCAGCAAGGTCTATCAAAAAAAGGGAATCCTCCTAGGAGATCTCACATCTCCTAGAAGCCTCTGAAGCTTTGATCTATCATCCTCAACTCATGGCACCTGTCTATTAGTCCTCAAATATGTCTCTCTTTCCTATCTAAATATGAGAAGGAATACTTTCTAAATGAAAGTCTCTAAGCCACTGACTCTCTCTAAGATCAGGCTCACTTTGAATCTGCATGCTCCCTCTGAAGCTTGACTCCCTCTCAGTCTTTACGATCTTCGGAGCCACCTACTTCCACTACATCTGTTGACTTCTTTTGAAGTCTAGTCTTCTATGGACTATGGTGGGAGGTTTCTCCTCCTACTAGATCCTAAGGGTTGACTCCCTTTGAAATCTAGCTCCTTCTGAGCTAGTACTTGGTGGGGCCACCTTCCTCACCATTGGTGGAGTCATATGCTTCTCTTCATAGTATGGCTTATTAATGCCATGTATCTGTATGAGAACATGCTTGTTTAGTGCATCATTTCTATGTAGGACCTTCTGGCACTATTGTCTCTTCCTGATGATTTGAAGAGTTGTCAAATTAACTATACGATCATCTTTGGAGCCTTCTACTCCTCACAGTAAAACTACATAATTGACACTCTTCTTCATCTTCTCCTTCACATGGGTGTGTACGTTCTTGTACACAGTTTTATGTCTCGGCTAGAGACTATCTAAATATTTTCCTCCTGCAACCATCATCATAGCCCCTTCTTAGAGCTATCACTTGTGACCTGCTCAGAACAAGAGACAAGAACAACATTTCCATGGTAACCTCCATGGAATGGTTAGTAATCAATAACATCTCCTAGAGGAGATCAATTTCATATTGCAGACAAGTATATCATTAACAATGATCATTTTCGTAATGGTAATTGTACTAGCAATATTCAGGTGTACCTAAACATTTGATATCAATAGAAAAAGACTCATATCCTAGGTACAATACTTTCTTAAGAAACAACAATATAAAATATCAAACCTGATATGCAAACCTGGAGTCTGGTGTTTTTTTCCTGCTTGAGTTTCCTTCTATTGTTCATATGAAAACACCATTGTCTAAAAGACAAATTCTTCATCCTTTGATTCCTTTGAGTGCTCTTCGTCTTCTGCTGCATCTGCGTGGTTTTTCTTCTTCTCCTTTTCTTTCTCAGGTTTGTGAGGACATTGTGTGGCATAATGTTCCATCTTCCTGCAATTGAAGCATTAAACCTTTGACACATCCCTCTTACAACATGGCTTCTTATACCTCCGTGTACTACCTTATTCTCTTTCCTTTCTCTTCTTCATTTGTGTTGCAAGTGCCTAGTTTTCCTTATCATCTACCTTTGTTTCTTGGACATCAATCTAGATTCCTCTTGAGAGAAATCTGCCCATAACTTGTCAAACTTGGGTAACTTCCTTCTTGCACAAATTCCTTGGACAAATGGGTCCCAAGAGGGAGGGAAACCATTTAGTGTAGTGGTTACTAGTTCAACATCTTCTACTGGATCTCCAATGGTTGTTAACTGGTCTTTGATCTTTGAGATCCTTGTAAAGAAGTTGGCTATCATCTTTGACTTGTCCATAGTCACATTTCTGAGTTGATGTTGTAGGGTAAGATTTTGAATAGTGCTCTTGCTTTAATAGATTCTGGTTATGGCATCAACCATTTCCTTTGCAGTCTTTAGTTCTGATACATTCGGTATCAGGTGATCCTTCATCGAGTATGTCAATATCCTCTTGGCCTTGACCTCATTCTTCTTGAAATTTTCATTTGTTTCTTCATCTTCGAGTTCTGGAGGCATCTTCTTAACGTGATACAATAATTCATTCTCTTCTATAATGAGTTGTATTTATCTGCTCCATCCAATCTATTATCAACTCTCATACTGGTTGATATTTTCCCCGGTAGAAACTCTAGCACTGAAAAACCTTGATTTTTCAAACTTTACCAAAATGCACGCTGAGAGTTTCAAGGGGTGCGCTAGGTTAGGGCGCACTGCTCTGTAAAGGAATTATTCCCAACTTCCTTGTGATAGTTCTCAACGAGATTGACAAAGTATTTCAACTGCAAGGTGTTGCAAGGTGTCATTGTAGTGATCTTCCTTCCAGTGGTCAAATTGTTTTGAAGGTAACCAGCTCTGATACCATGTTGGATTTTCCTTATTTACAGAGCATTAGTGTTACTAGTGTTCTTTTTCTTCATTACCATTAACATATATATCATGTACTGAGCAGTAGCAACATAAACAAGAGACAGAAAAGAACACAAGAGATTTATCCTGGGAAAACCCCAAATGTGGAAAAACCCAACAACCTTTCTTAGATAGATTTTGTTCACAAAGCAAGTCCAATCAGATAAAATCTAGCATGAGTGCTAGCTTAACTAGAAATACCACCCCAGTTGTAGCAACAACACCATACAAAGGTAGTGCACCTCTTCAAGGAGTAGCACACAAGAGAGAGATACCAAAAGACTGAACAAGAATAAATTGTGTAGTTGCAACTACTATGTCACCTCCTACAAACTTGCGCCTTGCTTCTGTGTAGCTGGGAGAGTGTTGATGAGTGAACAAATGAGCCAATATGTCCTTTATTTATAGTCTTCCTGGCCACTATATTAGGTCGACTTCTTCTCTAGACATGTGTATTTTCATTATTACTGTATTCTTCTGGGCCGACTTCTCTTCTAGGGTATTTCAATATATGTTTAATGGATCTCTTGCTTCTGGAATCTTCTCTGCATCTAAGAAAGATCATCTATGATTGAAATATCCTCTCGCATCTACCAAAACATCAACAGGTTGGACAAGAAATCTCTCTCTTGGGGACTCCACAAACTCTAGTTGTAATAGGAATTCTAACAACATCAACTATCTTGCTCACTTGGAAATTCTTATACAAAAATCTCACTCATGGGCCTAACAACATGATTTTTCATGTAATTACCAACTCCAAGGGTTGTGCACAAAACCCATTACGGTTGCCTACTATCTCCCAGCACTCCACACACATTTTCCTTCCTTTTTCCTCACTGTTAAAACTATTCTCTTTTTCCATATAAATTTATTTTTCTCCCATGCATCTTGACACTTCCAATTCCCAAGGTTGATTGTACTAAGGCCCATGCTCTCAATAACTATTTGAGGTGACTTTGCACACCATCCCTCTTACATGTATTCAATGATTGGGGCTTTCAAACACTCAAAAAGGAAATAGAAGGTTCATAGTAAAAACAATTTAGAAAGACGATTTGGGTTTAATAGGCATGTATAATTCCCCCTTGGACCCCCCCCCCC
>JASDQU010682432.1:26548-47480 GCA_032191745.1 Picea mariana | reverse complement strand
GCCTTCTGCGGGTGGATGTGACCAAATTTGATGGCTCGGACCCCACTTGTTGGGTAACCCAAATGGAACATTATTTCTCTTTATACGGCATTATAGATGACTTGGCCAAACTCTGATATGGTGTTCTCCATCTAGATCAAGAATGTTGACAATGGTGGCAATGGAGAAAAATTTCTTGTGAAGGGTATATTGCTTGGACACACTTTGTGGCAGAGATTTATGAATGCTTTGACACTGACACCAACCATTTGGGCCATTTGACAAAGTTGAAACAATCAGGAATAGTGGAAGACTTTATAGATGCCTTTGAGCGCCTGGCTTTTCGGACAGAGGGCATGTCTGATGCCTTTTTCCGAGAATGTTTTATCAGTGGCCTCAAGGATGAGATTCGAGCCCATGTCCTCATGGCTCGGCCTCAGAGTTGGGTGGAGGCTACTAAAAGAGCTAAAGAAGCACAACCGTTTGTATCTTCTCAAAATTGGAAACCCTCCTTTATCCCTCGCCCTAAACTAGTAAATCCCACTACTCCCTCTGCTCCACTAAAGATCCAAAAATTGACCAGGGTTGACATGGTTGAATGCCAACTCAAAGGCCTTTGTTATAATTGTGATGACAAATATTTCTCGGGCCACAAGTGTAAGGAACAAAATATTTTTATGGCCATCTCCGAGGATATTTCAGAAGAGGATGTTGAAACTCCCCTTGTGTCTAAGTCACCTGAAACCCCCGACATAACCCCTCCCTCAGACCCTCCTGAAGTAGAATCGGTCATTTCCCTCAATGCTCTCACTGGCTTCTCTACTCCCCAAACCCTCAAGCTAATCAGTTACATCAAGCATTAGAAGGTCATCATTCCGGATGATAGTGGAAGCACCCATAATTTTATTCATTGTCGCATTGCCCAAGAAACTCATTGCTGCATCCATGCCGTCAATAATTTACGAATCATGATTTCCAATGGTGGCTCCATGAAATGTGGAGGGCGTTGTGAAAATGTGCATCTCCAAATTAGTGACTACCACCTGAAATCTCATATGTTTGCTATCGACATGGGCGGTTGTGACATTGTGTTGGGTGCAAACTGGCTAAGGACTTTGGGTCCCATTCTCGTGGATTTTAAGGAATTAACCATGCTATTTGACCAGGAGGGCCACCAATATAAGTTCCAAGGCATCATCGTCTGTTCACCTGAGATCATTAGTTCCCATCGCATAAAAAAGCTACTCAAAAAGGGTCATTCTGGTGTTATTGCTCAAATCCATGCCATACAAGAAAAAGAAACACCCTCGGTGCCGCAAGACCTTGAAGCCATCCTTTCTAAACATCAAGTTGTATTTTCCACTCTCCAGGGACTCCCTCCTTCACGTGGTGTTCATGATCGTTCCATTCCCCTTGTACCCGGAAGCCTTCCTCCCAAAATCTGTCTGTATCGTCACCTCTTTTCCCAAAAAAATGAAATTGAGAAAATGGTCCAGAAAATCCTTAATGCAGGCGTCCTAACCCACACAGGAACTCCTTAATGCAGGGTCCTAACCCGCACATAGGTAGAACAATATATTCTGATGTAATGAAGGTCAATATTAATAAGGCCTTGCAATAAAATAGAATAAGTCGAATGTAAGAAGAGCTAATAGAAGCTTCTGCTTCTAGAAGGATCTTCCTCTAGATGCTTCTTTTGATAGACATATATAGTATAAATAGGAGTCGAGGGTATGAGAACCCTAGCTTGGATATTATTATAATAGAGCTATGCTCGACTAGAGGTTTCCCCCTCGAAGAGGCCCATGAACATTGCTCTCAGAATCAAAGTGTTATTTCTGTTGTTATTCTTATATCATTTCAGTGTTATTATGGTGATTATTCTGGTTATATTGATGTTATTCTGTCATTTCTAGCATTTTATTTATGTTCTGCATACTTTTTATATCTGGTATATTACATGGCCACACAATGAAAAAAAAAGTAAATGATGAAATCTGCTTAAGCCATTATCTACTCTTGAATGTTACTTTTTCTTTTAATCCATTATCTACTCTTGAATGTTACTTTTTCTTGTGTTCATTGTATTTAAAATTTTGTAGGAATTTGTTAAGGAATGACAAAGTAACATTAATGCATATTGATTGAACAAGTATTTAGGTTTAAATGTTTGAACAAGTATTTAGGTTTAAAATTTTGCAGACAATTATCAAGGAAGAACGACAGTAACATTAATGCATATTGACGATGCATCATCATATGAGAGTGTTAGGTCTTATTGTCAACATCACAAATATTTAGCAACTAAAGCCTTACCAAAAAGCCACAAATATTTAGCAACTAAAGCCTTACCAAAAAGCCACAAATATTTAGCAACTAAATCCTTACCAAAAATCCAAATATCTTTTAGACCCCAAACACTACACTCATTCTTTGAAAGGCTTTTCCAATTTGTCAAGTGAGACCCCAAGTATTCTGCACTTCCCTTCCATAGAAAGTTAAAACAAATTTTATAAATCTGATTTAATATTCCTTTCAAAATGAGTGCCAATAAGTTCCAAAACACTGATATAGCTTCAAGCACATGTTTGATTAGGATCAATCTGCCACCTCATGACATCCAACGATTACACCAAAAATTGATTTTCCTTTTTATTTTAGATAAAATCCATTTCCAATCTATGACACTATAATTATTGGGTTTAAGAACCAACCCAAGATATTTAAACCCTTCCTCCAAATCAATTAAAGAGAAATTAAAAATCCCAGAGATATTATTCCTAATACCTTCCTCCACTTCTAAAAAATAGATGGTTAATTTAGTTTCATTGGTAGCCATCCATGTAGCATCACAAAAAAATCTCTAGAATATCCTTTTAAATCCTACCTTCAAACTCTGCATAGAAACAAAAAATTAACACATCATCCACAAACAATAGACGTGTAATTCATTCATTCCTACCCAGCCTGACTCCTTGCAATTTTTTGACTCTTTTAACCTTCAATATTTCCCTACTTAACCCATCAACAACCAAAATAAAGAGGTAAGGGGAAAGTGGGAAGCCTTGTCATAGCCACCGAGTAGCATTGAAAAATGGCAAACCCGATCCATTGCTTAGAACATCAAATGAAACAGCAGTCACACAACACATGATCCATTTCATCGATGAAGGATCAAACCCAATATGAATAATCAATCATCTGAGGTAAAGCCTTGAAACATGAGCAAAGGCCTTAGAAAGGTCAATTTTTAGGATCAAAACAAGATGCTTTTGGATTTTAATTGTGTGCATACCTTCCTACACTCAGCTAATTGCTTCATGGATAAGTTGACCCTTAAGGAATCCAAACTATTCATAAGAGATGACATTGGATAAAATGGGTTTAAGTTGAACCACAATAATCTTTGCAATAATTTTATAGAGACAATAGCACAAAACAATCGGACAAAAGTCATCAAAGGAATTGGGACAATCCAGTTGAGGAATTACCACTAAAAATGTTGCATTAATATTGCTCAGTAATTTACCTATCTATCATACTTCTTCCATTGCCCAAAGGAGGTCATCCCAGAGGAGATCAAAGAAATCTTCAAAGAATTCAATAGTCCAACCATTCGACCCTGAAATCGTATCTCATTTGAAAGATGAAATGATAACAACTAATTTAGATTTGGTGAACTCACTTAATAGAGCACGATTATCCTCTTCCTCAACCAGTCTCGGGAAACAAGAAATTAGTTTGATCATATCCCCCATTTTCACCTGCTTTGGCTCCTTAAAAAGTGTTTCAAAGTGATTCACTCCCAAATTTTCCAAATATGAAAAACCTCTGACCTTGTTACCACTTGATTCATTTAGTTCCCATATGGTTTTATAACTTTGTTTATAATTGGCATAGTTTTGGAAGAATTTTGTGTTTTGGTCCCTAGTAGTTTTCCATAAAGCTATACTCTTAAGTATCCAATTTTTCTCTTGTTCGATCAAGATTTTGGACTAAAGAGTTTCTAAATAACATCCTCTCTCCATATCAGATGTGGTTGTTAAGACTCTTGGGTTCGAGGCATAAAGTTTCTCAATCTTGTGTTCAATATTCCTAAGCTTCTGAACTTGTGTCTTCCTCTGTGCCCTAGCCCAGATTATAACCTTTTCTTTAACCTATCAGAGAGATGATACAAAATGAACATTGTCCAAGGCCTTTGCATCCACCTGAAAGTGCTTCCAATTGTTATGTACCATTAAAAAAACCAAATTACTTCCCTTATTTTAAGGATGGTACCCATGGTAAACCCTAGATTATTCAAGGCAGAAGGTCGATCGACAACAGGACTCGAAGCCATTACAACAATATACTTGTCATGATCTCAACATGTCGCTTGCGAGAATTGAACCTAGGTGGGGAGGATATCAATTCCTCCCAACTACCCAAGCTGAACCCAATTGACAATATACATATAAACTATATTTAAACCCCCATTAATTTTTAAAAACATCTAACCAATAGAAAGTGTACCTACTAAAAACATTGCATATAATACAAGCATTGTTTGTGAAGATATAATTGAAGCATTTTTTTGGTAAAGTTCCCCCGGCGGACAGGTGAAACCCCCCTTGGATCAAGACCCCTCTTTGATCCAAGACATAAGGAAACAAGTGGTTTATTACTTTCCCTTTAGATCTACTCTCTATGTCAATAATCAGAATGAGAAGAGAAGGATAGATGAATCACCTATTTTATGTCGATTGTCCTTGTTACTCCAGCCCTTGATCTTGATGTCCAAGCTCCAAGAGAGGTCATGTAAAGAACACAACAGTACCTTATTCTTCTACACTATATTGTCAAGTAGAACAAATCTATCTATGATGAATTAGACAACAATAGACATGCATATAGTGAACACATAAGCATGGAGGAAATAGGCCAAGTTATATATTAATGGAAAGCAATCAATAGTGAAGCACTTACAATCGCAATCTAGATGTTGCAGCAGCTCCTCCAATCTTTCCTTTCCAACCCCAAGAATGTCACAAAATCATAGGTATGATGCTCTAAGTTCTCTCTCCTTTTCACTCAAACATGGCCTCCATTATATAAGCATTAAGGCATCACAACCATAGGATAGTTTTGAGGAGAGGATGTGGTCAAGTGAGGATTTTGTTGAACTAACAATATGTCCTTGCCTTGAATAGAGTTAAGCTTGAACCATTCCCTTAACCAACCGATATATCTCATAAACAACCTCAAAAATCAAGGCATGATGGTTGCAACTACTTCATCACCCCCCCCATAACTATGCATAGGGCGATGAAAAAGGGATTATCGCTCCTTAAGACACTCTTGGGGGTCAATGATCATGGTTTATCCCTCCTTGTATATGGGCATGGGGGAGATGAAGCTCAAACAAGGCCAAAATGTCAAGGAAAAAGGTAGTATTTCAACCTCCAACTGATAGGTTTCCGTTCAACTTGTCTAGGGGTCCTTACAAACACTCCTTTATGGTGATGAAGTTGCGACACTTAAGTTCGACACTTAGGTGCGACATTTGGTGTGTGACGCTTAGGTGTATAATAGTTGTGACACTTAAGTGTGACATTTGGTAATGAGACACTTAGGTGTGTAACAAGCATATAAACATATAAATCATTTAAACATTGCATATAAACAATAAGGATATCAAGATATTGAAGGAAAAACATAAACAAAATCATAATGTAACAATTACAACTATATAATATTATTCTACTACCATAATAACATGAATTTATTGCAAGCATGCACACATAACCTGAATTGTTCAGGACAAATCACTATCACATGTTATCTTGGAATGAATTATGATGGTAGAATTATTTGAGGCCCATTGAAAAAAAAATCAAGTTCAATGTGGTTGTAACATACCCATATTCCAAGTTGAGTCCCATTACTACCATTTTCATCTTTAATACCATTATGTAATGCACCCAACTCCCCTGTTGGGCCGCATTACTACTAAAAACGACTAACTATAACTTTGATACCAATTTTAACACGAAAAAATACACAACATGTCATGCAAGCTCATGCAACTATCCATAATAATTTGAAACATGAATGCAATTGATTTAAACATGCACGTTAATAATTAAACACACACAACATCATTCAATCACATAAAAAACAGATTTGAATGCAACATTTACCCACAATAGGTAACAGTAAATAAGATAAAACTTTGAAGTGAAATGCAAAACAATTAAGCTTAGCATTCAACAAAATTAAACATAGTGAATATGAGCACTTATCTTTGTAAACATGCAACCCATTGTAGAGGACATAGGTTCCACCCAACCATAGACTTGTTACTCTAGTTCTCAACAACAAGTCACCCTTGAGTTGGGGCTAGGAATCCACAAGAAAGGGTGTACCCTAAAGGTGTCTATTATCCACACACAATAGCTAAATTTCTACAACAATTCCAATCCACCAGCTCTCTTCCCCCTCAACCCGCACAACCCAAGGAATGGGATCCCCTTCTCTGCCATGCAGTCGCTCAGGCTATCACACTTCCCTCCAATGCTCTAGCATAGGTTGTGCTGGATTTTCCTTATTTATATAGCATTAGTGTTACTAGTGTTCTTTTACTTTATTACCATTAACATATATATCATGTACTGAGCAGTAGCAACATAAACAAGAGACAGAAAAGAACACAAAAGATTTATCCTAGGAAAACCCCAAATGGGGAAAAACCCAACTACCTTTCTTAGATAGATTTCGTTCACAAAGAAAATCCAATCAATTAAACCCTAGCACAAGTGCTAGATTAAATAGAAATACCACCCCAGCTAAAACAGCAACCCCATACAAAGGTAGTGCACCTCCTCAAGGAGTAGCGCACAAGAGAGAGATACCAAAACACTAAACAAGAATAAACTCTGCAGTTGGAGATACTGCGTCACCTCCTCCAAACTTGTGCCTTACATTTTTGTAGTTGGGAGAGTGTGAGTGAGTGAACAAATGAGCCAAGACGTCCTCTATTTATAGTCTTCCTGGCCACTAGACTAGGCCGACTTCTTCTTTGGATAGGTGTCTTTTCATTATTACTTTATTCTTTTGGGCCGACTTCTTCTCTAAACATGTGTCTTTTCATTATTACTTTATTCTTCTAGGCCGACTTCTCTTCTAGGGTATTTGAATATCTGTTTAATGGATCTCTTGCTTCTGGAATCTTCTTCGCATCTAAGAAAGGTCATCTAGGAGGGAAAGATCCTCCCGCGGCTACCAAAACATCAACACTCCCTCTTAGCTAGGGAGGCACCTTTCAAGATGTCTTATCTGGTATTCCACTAACTACTCTGCAATTTTCTAGCAAGCACACAGCTGCTACAATGCCATCGGTAGCTCAAATCATCAGGCAGAGTCTTTGCGATCAAGCGGTAGCACACATAGCTACATCAAGCGATTTAGTAATCTCTATGGACACACAGTCACTACTAGTGGAACACATCCACTGTAGTAGCACACAGTTATTGTCCAGAGTCACACAACCTTCGCCAGTGGAACACATCCACTATAGTAGCACACAAAAACTATCTAGAGACACATAGTCTCCATTAGTGGTACACAACCATCGAAGTATCACACAACTATTGTCTAGAGTCACACAGCCTCCGCCAGTGGAACACATCCACCGTAGTAGCACACAGTTGTTGTCCATAGACACACAGTCTATGCCAATGGTACACAACCACCGAAGTAGCACACAACTATTTTCTGGAGTCACACAACCTTCGCCAGTGGAACACATCCACCGTAGTAGCACACATCTATTGTCCAGAGACACACAATCTTCGCCAGTGGTACACAACCACCGAAGTAGTACACAACTATTTTCCGGAGTCACATAGCCTCTGCCAGTGGAACCCATCCACCGTAGTAGCACACAGTTGTTGTCCAGAGACACACAGTCTCGGCTAGTGGTACACAACCACTGAAGTAGCACACAATTACTATCCGGAGTCACACAGCCTCAACCAATGGAACAAAACCACCGAAGTAGCATACAACTATTGTTCAAAGTCACACAACCTCTGTCGTAGTCTTACAACTACGTCTGTGATGTTTCTTCTCTCAGCAGGTTTGACAGTGCATTACCCCCTCATTCACCTCACGTGACTAATCTAGGGAACCCTTGGCCAGATGGGTTAGTCGTGATGAGAAGAAACAATACACCTCCCTCTCAACGAAGGTGGACATTCTGAAACACTCTAAGTGTGTCCCTGAAGTACTCATACTTCTCTCTTGACAAGGGCTTGGTGAGGATGTTCGTTATCTGCTCATCCTTGGATATGTACTGGAGCTCCAGACTCTCTGAACCATGTCCTGGATGTAATTCTATTTGATCTCTATATGCTTAGACCTGTCATGGAATATAGGGTTCTCGGTAAAATTTACACAACTTTGATTGTCATAATGTATCAAAGTTGGATCCAATTATAGATCAAATATCTCGGCTAACAAATTTTGAATTCACACTGCTTCACGACTTTCCACACTTTCTACGATATACTCTGCTTCTAATGTACTGAGTGCCATTGATGTCTGCTTCCTACTCAACCATGAGATCATGCCTGATCCCATACTAATACAACATCCAGAAGTACTCTTATGATCCATTGGACTCCCTGCCCAATCAAAATCTATATATCCCTGCAGCTTCACATCTCCACTTGAGACATATCTCAATCCATATCCAATTGTACCATGAAGGTACCTCGACATATGGTTTGTTGCCATCCAATGTACCTGTCTAGGTTCAACCATGTGTTGACTCAAGGTCTTCACTACAAAGCATATGCCTGGCTTGGTGTTAACTAGGTACATCAAGGATTCAATCAATTTCCTGTACATCGTGGGATCCACCAAATCTGAAGATTTGTCACTCAAGAGCTTCAAATTTATCGTCATGGGTGTGGTCATGGACTTGTAGTCCATCATCCTGAATCTTTGTAGAATCTCAATAGTATATTTTCCTTGGCTAAGGAAAATCTCATCTGATCTCTGCCACACTTCGAATCCTAAGAAGTAATGCATCAAATCTATATCCTTCATCTCGAACTCTGAAGTGAGCTCCCTCTTGCACCCAACTATGAGATTCTCATCTCTTATCATAAATAGGTCATCCACATGTAGGATTAATGAGAATCCATAAAATAACCGTATGATCTGGAAAATCATGTCACGGGTGTTTGCATAAGCTTGTACAAAGCTTCCTTTAATCTGCAGACATGAGACTCTGATGCAGGAGCATCATAAGCAGCCAGCCAAGTGAGCATGAAGGCGGAAGACAGCTGGGAAAAGCGCAGCACACGTTTTGCACATTTGGAAATGTTTATGAAAGATTAATAAGCGGATATTAATATATTAGCTAGAAGTGTACTTGCATTTATATCTGGCTGTTTTAAATAGATCATGAGTGATTTGCTCTCATCTGTCAATGTAAAAGGCATTTATGCACAGTTAATGAAAGTAGGTAGGTTTGAATTAATAGATTAGACAGTTTAGAAGAGTAGCAGGGAAAACGGATATAGACACCCTTGCCTGTGTATCATAGTGGTGGTTGTATCATTAGCATAGCACAGAAGAAGAGAGTTGTAGCAGAGAGTTGTAGAGAAGAACCCATGTACAGGAGCTTTGAATTAATATATGAAGCTTTGAATCAAATTCCATGGTGTTATGATGTTTTCTGTTTATACATGGTGAATGGTATGCTTATGGTTGTTTTATTCTCTCTGTTATGCATTTGTTATGAGGTTATGTTGTGTATGTATGATTTCATGTTGAATGTTTGAAGTCTAAGAGAGAGAGAGAGAATGAGTTTCAATTGTTTCTCTTCCTGAGTGAGAGAAGTTCCTGTAAGGAGTGCAATGAAATGTCTGCAAGGTGTGTGTTGACAAGGGTTCTGAGTTTTATCTCAGAAAGCTCAGGAGAGATACCGTTGTTCTCATTCCAGCAGAAGTGCAGGTGAAGCACAGAAGTCATGCAAGGTGTGCGCAGGCTAGTCGAGGCCTTAAACTCATCAACTAAGGTTGAAAGGTAAAGGATTGTTGTTGCAGAAGGTGCACAGAGTTGAAGAATCAAATACTTATAAGTATTTGAAAGATCGTCGCAAGGAGTGCGTGCAGGATTCCTTTTGAGACTCAAGTTGCAAGTGAAAGCTCAGAAGGGTTAACACCTTTAAAAGTACTCAAAGGCAGACGGAGATTGGAAACATATTGCAGAAGTTAAGTTCTGGTAGAAGAACACTGGTTCATTTCGTAGAAGCTGTCAAGGAGGAACGAGCGGTTGAAATTCTCTGTGGAGAACTCGCGAAGTTGCGAGGACCGTAGGATTTAGTGAAGTTGCAAGGAGGTTAAGCGTTGGATGAATCCACCCTTCGGGAGGTAAGACTCAATGTGGACTGTTGGTCGTGATAGTGGAGTCATCAGGATCATTTCGGGGATTCAGAGTTTGTAAGCCCGGAGTGTAAGCCAAAATCCTTGGTCACTCTAACTCCTGAATCGTGAAAAGAATTGTTAAGTGAAGAGTTTCGAGATTTTAGTAATTCGAGATTCGGAATACCGAAAATTCTGATGACAAGGAGCCAGGGGCCTTTGCATTGAAAAATCCCGGAGTTGCGAAACGCAAAATATTGTGAAGTTTTGTTTCAGTGTTTCGGTGTTTCGGGGTTCGGTAAACCGAGAAGGCAGCGTTTCGGGATCGAGGGTTTCGAACTCCCGGTACCCGAAAGCCCGAATAACAACGGCAGTCAAAGGCTTATTCAAGTCTCAAAATCTGGGGAGAGTGACAGTTGGCAAGAGTCCACTTCAGAGACAGAGGACAGTGGAGTGGACAGGTGGCATGTCTTCATCAATAGGCGGAGTCAATCTCTGTTGACCATTTTGGGGTTCAGGGTTTGGAGAGTCGAGAAGCCTTGCATCAGGATTCGCAAAGTCGTGAAGTCTGAAACTCTGAATCGGTGAAAAGTCTTGTTGGGAAGCCAACCTTTGTTGAACGCATCAGGGTTCGGCATTTTGGTATCTTCGAAGACAAGAGGTTGGGGTTCTTTGTTCTGGAATTTCCAAAGTTGTGAACACGATGCAGTTGTGGAGGAGGACGCGGCCAAATATTTCGGCATTTCGGCATTTCGGGTTTCGGTCAATTGAGGAGACAAGAAACTCGACAATAGGAATCGTGATATCGCAAAACCCAAAGTCTCAATTCGGTGAAGGGTACGATCTTATTGTGGTCAATAGATCAAGGTGATGCCTTGTGTTTAATCACGTGGGCATACCTATAAGGACCTATGGAAAACACTATTGTGTGTGTGTGGGATTCCTTGAGGAGGAACCGAAGAGTCAATTTGACTCAGAGGCAGATTTGGAACGATCCTGAGCGGATCTTGGCCCAACGTTCGGGGGTCTGCATCAGACTCCTTCTCATGTATCTTTTGGTTACTCTATGTACACTTATTCTGGTTACTAGAGCAAGTGTCTTTTCGTGATCTTCTCCCTAATGCTGGGAGAATCCTCAGGCCACAAATCAAGCTTTGTACATTTCTATGCTGCCATTTGTAGCATGCTTGATCTTGTAGATCAACTTGGAAGTCACTACTGACTTCCCTTCTAGTATCATAAACTCCTCTCACACATCATTCTTCATGATGGATTGATACTCCTCCATCATGGCATCCTTCCATTCATGCTTATCATCAGCTTCTTCAAAGGTGGAAGGCACTGAATCAATGATGTTTCTCATCAATGGCACATAGCTGGAAAACATGTGTGGTTTCTGGAACTGAGGCAAAATCTATATCCCGGTCCTTTTGACTGGTTTCCTCCTCTGTCACTGCAGTAAGGTCTATCGAGAAAAGGGAATCCTCCTAGGAGATCTCACATCTCCTAGAAGCCTCTGAAGCTTTGATCTATCATCCTCAACTCATGGCACCTGTCTATTAGTCCTCGAAGATGTCTCTCTTTCCTATCTAAATATGAGAAGGAATAATTTCTAAATGAAAGTCTTTAAGCCACTAACTCTCTCTGAAATCAGGCTCACTTTGAATCTGCATGCTCCCTCTGAAGCTTGACTCCCTCTCAGTCTTTACGATCTTCGGAGCCACCTACTTCCACTACATCTATTGACTTCTTTTGAAGTATAGTCTTCTATGGACTATGGTGGGAGGTTTCTCCTCCCTACTGGATCCTAAGGGTTAACTCCCTTTGAAATCTATATCCTTCTGAGCTGGTACTTGGTGGGGCCACCTTCCTCACCATTGGTGGAGTCATATGCTTCTCTTCATAGTATGGCTTATTAATGCCATGTATCTATATGAGAACATGCTTGTTTAGTGCATCATTTCTAGGTAGGCCCTTCTGACACTATTGTCTCTTCCTGATGATTTGAAGAGTTGTCAAATTAATTGTACGATCATCTTTGGAGCCTTCTACTCCTCACAGTGAAACTACATAAGAGACACTCTTCTTCATCTTATCCTTCACATGGGTGTGTGCGTTCATGTACACAGTTTTATGTCTCGGCTAGAGACTGTATAAATATTTTCCTCTTGCAACCATCATCATAGCTCCTTCTCAGATCTATCACTTGTGACCTGCTTGGAACAAGAGACAAGAACAACATTTCCATGGTAACCTCCATGGAATGCTTAGTAATCAATAACATCTCCTAGAGGAGATCAATTTCATATTGCAGACAAGTATATCACTAATAATGAGCATTTTCTTATTGGTAATCATACTAACAATATTCAGGTGTACCTAAACATCTGATATCAATAGAAAAAGACTTATATCCTAGGTACAATACTTTCTTAAGCAACAACAATATAAAATATCAAACCTGATATGCAAACCCGGAGTCTGGTGTTTTTTTCCTGCTTGAGTTTCCTTCTATTGCTCATATGAAAACACCATTGTCTAAAAGACAAATTCTTCATTATTTGATGCCTTTGAGTGCTCTTCAACTTCTGCTGCATCTGCATGGTTTTTCTTCTTCTCCTTTTATTTCTCAAGTTTGTGAGGACATTGTGTGGCATAATGTCCCATCTTCCTGCAATTGAAGCATTAAACCTTTGACACATCCCTCTTACGACATGGCTTCTTATACCTCCTTGTACTACCTTATTCTCTTTCCTTTCTCTTCTTCATTTGTGTTGCAAGTGTATGGTTTTCCTTATCATCTACCTTTGTTTCTTGGACATCAATCTAGATTCCTCTTGAGAGAAATCTGCCCATAACTTGTCAAAATTGGGTAACTTCCTTCTTGCACAAATTCCTTGGACAAATGGGTCCCAAGAGGGAGGGAAACCATTAGTGTAGTGGTTACTAGTTCAACATCTTCTACTGGATCTCCAATGGTTGTTAACTGGTCTTTGATCTGTGAGATCCTTGTAAAGAAGTTGGCTATCGTCTTTGACTTGTTCATAGTCACATTTCTGAGTTGATGTTGTAGGGTAAGATTTTGACTGGTTCTCTTGCTTTAACATATTTTGGTTAGGGCATCAACCATTTCCTTTGCAGTCTTTAGTTCCAATACATTTGGTATCAGGTGATCCTTCATCGAGTCTGTCAAGATCCTTTTGGCCTTGACCTCATTCTTCTAGAAATTTTCATTTGCTTCTTCATCTTCGGGTTCTGGAAGAATCTTCTTGACGTGACACAATAATTCATTCTCTTCTATAATGAGTTGTATTTATCTGCTCCATCCAATCTATCCTCAACTCTCATACTGGTTGATATTTTCGTCGGTAGAAACTCTAGCACTGAAAAACCTCGATTTTTCAAACTTTACCAAACTGCACGTTGAGAGTTTCAGGGGGTGCGCTAGGTTAGGGCGCACTGCTCTGTGAAGTAATTATTCCCAACTTCCTTGGGATAGTGCTCAACGAGCTTGACAAAGTATTGCAACTGCAAGGTGTTGCAAGGTGTCGTTGTAGCGATCTTCCTTTCAGTGGTCAAATTGTTTTGAAGGTAACCAACTCTGATACCATGTTGGATTTTCCTTATTTATAGAGCATTAGTGTTACTAGTGTTCTTTTTCTTCATTACCATTAACATATATATTATGTACTGAGCAGTAGCAACATAAACAAGAGACAGAAAAGAACACAAGAGATTTATCCTGGGAAAACCCCAAATGGGGAAAAACCCAACAACCTTTCTTAGATAGATTTTGTTCACAAAGCAGGTCCAATCAGATAAAATCTATCACGAGTGCTAGCTTAACCAGAAATACCACCCCAGTTGTAGCAGCAGCACCATACAAAGGTAGTGCACCTCCTCAAGGAGTAGCACACAAGAGAGAGATACCAAAAGACTGAACAAGAATAAATTGTGTAGTTGCAACTACTATGTCACCTCCTACAAACTTGAGCCTTGCTTCTGTGTAGCTGGGAGAGTGTTGATGAGTGAAAAAATGAGCCAATATGTCCTTTATTTCTAGTCTTCCTGGCTACTATATTGGGTCGACTTCTTCTCTAGACATGTGTCTTTTCATTATTACTTTATTCTTCTGGGCCAACTTCTCTTCTAGCATATTTCCATATATGTTTAACGGATCTCTTGCTTCTGGAATCTTCTCTACATCTAAGAAAGGTCATCTATGAGTGAAATATCCTCCTGCGGCTACCAAAACATCAACAAGTTGGACAAGAAATCTCTCTCTTGGGGACTCCACAAACTCTAGTTGTAATAGGAATTCTAACAACATCAACTATCTTGCTCACTTGGAAATTCTTATACAAAAATCTCACTCACATGCCTAACAACATGATTTTTCATGTAATTACCAACTCCAAGGGTTGTGCACAAAACCAATTATGGTTGCCTACTATCTCCTAGCACTCCACACACATTTTCCTTCCTTTTTCCTCACTGTAAAAACTGCTCTCTTTTTCCATATAAATTTATTTTTCTCCCATGAATCTTGACACTTCCAATTCCCAAGGTTGATTGTACTAAGGCCCATGCTCTCAATAACTATTTGAGGTGAATTTGCACACCAGCCCTCTTACATGTATTCAATGATTGGGGCTTTCAAACACTCAAAAAGGAAATAGAAGGTTCATAGTAAAAACAATTTAGAAAGACGATTTGGGTTTAATAGACATGTATAATTCCCCCTTGGNCATATTTTGGAAACTTAGCCCCCATGTATCTATTCAAAAATATTTTCATGTTGTTATCACATGACTTGTACCCGTGCAAATCCTCCACAATATACCGATATTGTGTAACAATTAGAAGTCTCTGCCACTATCACCTAACTAGATACTTCCCTCGTTTTACTAATGGAAGGAGGTCCAACACAAAGGAGACTTCCCTAGTGACCTCAAGGGATAAAGTAGTAAGATTATCCAAGCCTACAACCCCTTATATTGGTCACTTAGATGTTAGAGTCTAGGTATAGGAGAGGTGAAGAGGAAAACGAGGTAATTGGTTAACATGTATGAGACAAGAAACAATCCAAAGCATATAATAGAAAATTACCAAGTTATATAGCTCATCAATCACCTTTAGACAGTAGATAATCATTAAAACCAATTGTTGTTGCAAATTTACATTAGTAAAGCAATGTATAGCAACAATGAATGTTTTGCAACAATAATAGGTAAAAGTACCCAAAAAAATAGCAATTGTGCATAAGAATTAAGCCTTCAACAAGTGCAACAATATCCAATTGCTAAAAAATGATTATGAGTATCTTTAGCTACAATGTTAAGTAAGTATGCAACAATCATTTCAAGCCCTAATGTTTGTAGCAAGCATTTATAACGGAAACAATTAAATTCACTTGTTTGCTAGGGTTAGAGTTAGTAAAGTTAGTTAAATCGATTTGAGACAAAGAGTAAGAGTTCTAAGAGTATTTTTATCACAAATAGAGGTCAAGACTAATGGTGTCTACTTTCCAGGGATATGAAATCAAGCATGTAACACTTTTAAGAATGAATTAGATGGTAAGAATAAGGAGGTTTTAAACCCCAAGGTTAAACTCCTCTTGGGCCTTAGGACTAAAACCTATAAGAAAACAATTCCTAGGGTGCAACATCTCTTGGGCCCTAGGTGCCATTTTCATTCTTCTAGATTGCCTAGTTCAAGGATAAAAAATGGACTAAGATCAAAACCCTAAGGTGCAACTTATCTTGGGCCTAAGGTATTTGAATCCTAACAAGAGACTAGGTCTCTTAATGCTTTCACATAAACATGGACAAACAAAGGTATAGAGGGAGATAAATACTTATGTCTCCTTCCTAGGGTTTCACTAGAACAAAGTAACATGCAACAAGATAGCAATTATCACATTATACCATGAGAAAAGATATCAAATTAAATAAATTACTTTCTTATCCAAGTCGCTATGCTAAGAGAAACCCTAGTTGCAACAAGATATCATCCAATAAATGAAAAGCATCCACAAGACAATCTTTCTCCAAAGGTGCACACTAGATCCAAGAAGACAAAGAGAGTAGAGAAAAACTTTTCTAGAACTCTCACTCACAAGCGTGAGGAGATGTGATGATGAAAAAATGATTTGATGTGCTAGCCTTATTTACATAAGGAATTCCTAGCACATTTATCCACATAATTTGAGTAAAATTCCAACAACATATGTTAGAAGTGGGGTCAACCCCTCAAGATAGCCTCTACAAATGTTAAAACATGAAAATAATACATAGTATGGTCACACACGTGGTGATGTCAAGCCCTCAAGGGAATGGAGAAGGCCTCCAAAGGCCACATGTCATCATCCAGGAGTGCAAGCAAGGTGAATACCATCATCAAACACTTTGTCACATCATGCGGTGTCCAAGTGGTAACAAACACATCATCTCCATCAAACCCTAGCATGATGCCATCATAAAGAGGCCGAACGTCCAAGGTATAAAGGATGGAATCCAAGGTGGAGGGTGTATGTCATCTCTCCATGTCATCCAACCATATACCAATGCAACATCCTCCATCCAATGCATGATATTCTTCGGGGTGTAAAGCCCAGGGTGTGGGATTTCTACCCATATTTGTGCCACCATGACCATATCTAGAAACTACAAGCCCATATGTCCATTTTCCAAGGTCCATGAGGTGTGAGATCCTATAATTTACTATGTCAATCCATCCCATGACTAAACACTATGCATCACACATGACATATCATGCTATAAAGGCACAACATCCTCAGTGAAAGAATAAGACATCATTCAAAGTAGCATGTTAGGTGTATCCAAATCAAATCAAAGCATGAAATTAAGTAAAGCCAATGTTCAAAAGGTACAAAATCTCTTAGATCATACAAAGTAAGTTGTTACTTAAGATATAAGCCATATAAACAATTCACATCAAGTATCCCTTTCAATTTTCAAATTAGCTCAAAACCTTATGTAAGTTTTCAAGTTTGAATATGGGAGGACCATCATCAGACCCTATTAGGTGTGCCAACCAAAATAGTGAAAGAAAAGACCCAAGTAGAGGGATAAGTCCAAGAGGAATCAGTAAGAAAAGAAACTTTCAAGAGTAAGTGTGATAGTGGTATGTGTTGGGATTTCTTCATGGTTTATGGTATCATTTGGTCCACTTCTATGAGTTCCTTTGTGGAGGGTGTGCTTGCTCTTGAGTTACCACTTTCTAAGCACTACTTTTTTCCAACCCCTTAATCTTCCTTTTTATTGTCCTTTTATCATATTTTCGAGTCCTCTTTATAAGGTTTCAAGCTATAGCATCACTACTTTGGGACAGGGGTGAATGTGGAAAGGGTAGAGCTCAAGTATGGACTAGCTTTTGAGAGTCCTTTGCTATTATCTCTTTCTTTCTTTAGAATTATTCTTTCTTTATTATTCTTTTACTAGCAGTTGTAATCAACCTCTGGGCCTTTAGCCCCTCTTCTCATGAGAGAATGAACCATGACCCATTACCAAAGTTTAGTACATTGCGATAGGCTCCAAGATGGTAAGTGTTAAGTGTAGCGGGGAGATAGAACATTACCCTTGTGAGGGCCCCCAAGTAGTACCCATTTTTCTTGGAGGTGACAACATGAGACTAGGGTACAAATATTGGCCACCAAGGTGAAACAAGGAAACAAGCATAACTTCTTGAGATCATGATTCATTATCCAACTTCAACCAATGATGCTTATTCACATGCCTAGTATATTAAGCACAACACCTTGTATGAAATAAGGACTAACATACCTCATGGTGATGTTGGCTTACCATCTCCCACACACTCTTTTGACTAGATGTGATGAGTTTGTCTGATCCAAAGTAGAAGACACAATTCAAGGGGGGTTGTTGGGTTGTTATGGGTGGACATGTTGATAATCATCATCATCAATGGGATCATTGTCTTCATTTTGGCCATGAGACATGATATTCTCTACTTATCCCTAAGCATGGTGGGGTAATACAACTGACAATACATTTTATTTATTATTTTCAATATACATCATTTACATATTGATGGCCCTAGGAATAGTAGCAATAATACTAATGTATCCTTGGCTCATTACTTTACTTTGTCAACCCAAGGTTCGTACAAACTTGAGAGGTGTTGCACAATATATATGCAATGTGCACTAACAATAGTATGGGTCTGAGACTGATAAAGGGTTGGAATGCATGAAATGGTGTAGGAAATTGAAATGACAAAAATAACTTTAAAAATTTGTTGAAAAGCACACCAAATTAGAAGAACAAATAATATAGATTTGTAGAAAAAAGGGAATTTAATCTAAAAGCATACTAAACCATAAAGAGCAAACTAAAAGCATAAGATTAATTCATTCTAGTGTATGACAAAAAATTGTAATGAAAGAAAAACTAAACTAATGCATGAACTAAACAAGTTATTTTATGTCTAACCCTTGGATAAAAAACAAGCCATATGTCTTTTTATTGTTTATTTTTGTTTTCATAAAAAGAAGATTAATATAAACTTGAATCTAGAGATAAGACAACCCTACAGAAAGTTTCTACATGAATTGTACGGTTTCTACAGGAAAATCCTATAGGAAGCCAAAAATAAACCTAAAACGATAGTGTAAGTCTTCTTAAAGCATCAACAAAGCTAGACTATAATAAAATGGAATAGATCATAGGTTTTTGGCCTTGGAAAGACTCTCAAGAGTGTTCAAATAGGTTGTTGAATCTTTCTACGGGATACTTGTTGTAACTAATTGGTTAATGATAACTTGAAAGAAAGCATAATTAATCGTGCAAAACTACATTAATCTTCAAAAGAAATGAAATGCTAACTAATCACTATCTTAACAAGTTAAGAGCTAAAGAAATTGCAACAAGGTATTTGAGCCCTTTTGAGTGGACCCTACCCAAGAAGCACAAGGAGCCTTGAGAAAACTCTAATAAGATGAAAACAAGACCATATTTACTCCATTAGCATCAGTAGTACATCAAGAGAAAAAAGGCTCTAAGTCTTCAACAAAAGTTTTAGGAGCAAAATCTCAATACAATATTATCAAAAATCTATCTCATTCTCTCCTAGGATAGAGGTCTATATATAGTCTTGAGAGTTTGACCTATTTTCATAGATTGAGGAGAGAAGTGGGGAAATAGGGGATCTTTGTCAATCCCATCTGGATCTTGAACTATTGCTGGTCAGGAGTGGATATTAATGAACAAAGAGTGCTCTAGAGGTAGGTGGGGACAAGGTCCCTTGATTCTTGGCTAGAAGTGCTCTGAGGGAGACAAAATACCTTGTTTTTAAGATGTTGATGCTCTTACACTCTTTTGATTCATGGAATTCGACATGCTTGATGCTACACACATATTTTGGCACATATATTAGAGCAAAAAGGTATGATATACACAAAATGTCGCCTCAAAACACATTTACTAAGAAACATGCAAAAATATTCATGACTTACTATTAAATATGGTAAAAAACAAGTATTAAGTCGTGACATGGTGGAAAAATGTGCCTATGATGAGCCTTTGAGATAGGCAATAATTGTGGTTGTCACATATTACATTATTGGGCCCATGACCATACATCATATTTACATTATACATCACTGAACCGAGGATTGAAAATGGGGATGTTACAGTGGTGAACATCAAAAGATCTTCACAATCAGGAAGCTTCAACGCCAATGAAAAAATCATTGAAGCTATGAAGTCAAAAATTTTGTTGAAATGAGAACTATGTAATTTTGGCACACAAAAATAGAGGTAGAACATATCTCCCATGAATGCTTGACCATTTTCAATTATTGGCCCCAAGCTTTCGATTCAAGAAATTTTGCTATCATAATCTCTCTAAATATTGATTGTGTATTTTGAATTGTACACACTTTGTGCAGACAGTTTACTTGACCAAATCTTTAAAAGTATCATCCCCATAAGTCTTGCGAATAACGCACAACTTATGACAAATGTAAAGTACTAGTTGTCTATATCTAAAGAAAAAAAAGGAGTTAGAAGGAAAATAAACATATTAAATTTGAGTTCTTGTCCTATAAGTTTGCATTTCGTCATCTATCGGGCATCTCTCCAAAATGGCTGCTCTAAAATGAGTTTATCCTTTTGTCACCCCCTCTGTCATTAGCCCAAAACTGCCAAAGTGTGCCTTGGCATATTTGAAACTACTGCCAATTTTGTCATCATGGCTGAAAATTGAAGTTAACTATTGTAGGAATTACAAGACCGCCCACTCAAGGTTGGGAACACACCTAACAACGACAACCATGAACCAATATTGCTAGCTATAACAATGATTTGACATAATTCTACTTTCAGAGAAAAAAAAAAAAAAATAGAATTTATAGAGAACACAAGCAGATATCCTAAATTATTCAGGATAATCTATTGTTCATGTTAGATGTATAAAACACCATTAGGAGAATGGAATAACTGCAATGTAATTGAGTGTTGTGTAATTCTCTGGGAAAAAAATCAAGATGATAAGTGTGG
>JASDQU010682432.1:5887-17072 GCA_032191745.1 Picea mariana | reverse complement strand
AAGAAGAAGATATTAGCAAGACCGCCTTCAGGACAAGGTATGGTCATTATGAGTTCACAGTGGTACCATTTGGGTTGTCAATTGCACTAGCTATTTTTGTGTGCTTAATGAATGGTGTTTTCCGAGAGTATTTGGACAATTTTTTCATTGTCTTTTTGGATGACATTCTTATATATTCCAAGTCAGAGGAAGAGCATGAACATCATTTGAGGATGGTGTTGCAAGTATTAAGGGAGCGATGAAGTTATATGCCAAATTGAGCAAGTGCTCATTTTATCAAAAACAAATTCATTATTTGGGGCATATCATTTCAAAGGATGGGATAGCAGTGGATCCTGAGAAGATAGAGGCCATTAGAGAATAGTCAACACTAAAGAATGTGACAGAGGTGAGATCATTCATGGGTCTTGCAGGCTACTACATAAGATTTATTGAAGGATTCTCAAAGATTGCACACCCAATCACTTCTTTGGAAAGAAAGGGAGTGAAGTTTCAGTGGACACTGGATTGCAAGAAGAGTTTCCAACACTTGAAACAATTATTGACAAGTGCTCCAATATTAAGGATCACAGACCCAGACGAAGACTTCATCGTATGCATTGATGCATGTAATGAAGGACTTGGTGGAGTCCTCGGTCAAAATGGGTTTGTCATATGTTATAAATCAAGGAATTTGAAGGATCATGAATGAAACTATGCCACTCGTGATTTGGAGTTGGAAGCCATAGTGCATGCCTTGAGAAAATGGAGACACTACCTCATGGGAAAGAGGTTTGAGCTAAGAATAGAGCACAATGGTCTGAAATATTTATTTGATTAGCCAAATCTAAATGCTAGACAAAGCAGATGGTTAGAATTTCTAAGCGATTATGACTTTGATATAAAGCATATCAAGGGGAAAGAGAATAAAGTGGTTGATGCACTCAGTAGGAAGGTGCATGAATTACATGCTACAGCCATTAGCATGTACCAAATTGATATTAAAATCAAAATTTTGGAGGCTGTAAATGCAGATCTGTAGTACAGAGAATTGGTAGCAATGCTACAGTAGAGTAAGATGCTTCAAAAGGTGGATAATTATAAGTTGGGAATAGATGGAACATTGTTGCGCAAGAACAGGATTTTTGTTCCAAATGTCCAGGACTTGAAATGTATGATTTTTCATGAAACGCATAATGTTCCTTATGCAGGGCACCCTAGATATCAGAAAACCGTGGCAGCGATCAAGAGCCATTACTTTTGGCTAGGTATGAAGAAAGAAATCGTCGAGTACATCACTAGATGTATGGAATGCCAAAAAGTGAAAGATGAGAATAGGCACCCAGCAGGGTTGTTGCAACCTTTAACCATTCCTAAATGGAAGTGGGAAATGGTGACAATGGATTTTATTATGGGATTGCCTAGAACAGGCAAGTTGCATGATTCGATCATGGTGGTGGTGGACAAGCTTACGAAAGCTGCCCATTTTATTCCATTGAAAACTATGCACAAGGTAGCAGAGGTTGCTGATATTTTCATGAAGGAAGTGGCACGATTGCACGGGATTCCTAAAACAATTTTGTCCGACAGAGACCTGAAATTCACCTCAAATTTCTGGAAAGGATTGTTCAAAGGATTTGGAATGAATCTCAACTTTAGTACAGCTTATCATCCTGAGTCTGATGGACAGATAGAGAGGGTGAACATGGTGATAGAATATATACTGAGAATGTATGTGATGGGCAAACCATCGAAATGGGAAGACTACCTACACTTGGTAGAATTCGTGTACAACAATGGGTATCATGCATCATTGAAGATGAACCCATTTGAATCACTTTACGACAGAAAGTGCAATACTCCAGTGAGTTGGGATAATCCAGCTGATAGGACAGTAGTTGGGCCAGAGCTGCTCAAGGAAATGGAGGACCAAATAACAAAAATTAAGTAGAATTTAAAAGCTGCCCAAGACAGACAGAAAATTTATGCTGATAAGAACAGAAACCACAGAGAATTCAAAGTGGGTGATCATGTTTTCCTGAAAGTGAAAGCTAACAGGAGTTCCCTGAAGCTGGGAAGTTGCGCCAAGTTGGCAGCCAGATTTTGTGGGCCTTTTGAAATCCTAGAGAGGATTGGTCCAGTTGCTTATATGATTGCATTGCCTGCATCTATGTCTATTCATAATATCTTCCATGTATCATTGCTAAATAAATATATACCTGATGCTAATCATGTTATTGACTGGAATGTGATTCAGGTGGAGCAAGAAGGCTCTTTTCAAGTACATCCTTTGCGCATTTTGGACCGAAAAGTCAAATAGCTCCGGAACCAAGCCATAGGGCTTGTAAAGGTTCAATGGACCTGGTACGGTCTTGAGGATGCTACTTGGGAGCATGAAGATACAATGCAGATAGAATACTCGCATCTTTTTTAATATTTTTGAAAACTCTGTTATATATGGGTGTATGATGCACTGAGGACAGTGCATAAATAAAGGGAGGGGATTGTAATATCCCTCGGCCAAACCCAATTGTAAATGTAATATAAATGTACTTAAGTTGGTGAGCTATTTTGACCTCATTTGGTAATGCACGTCATGTGGCATAGTGCGCACATGAACTGCGCAGTAAAATGATGTAATATGCACATTCCAGGATACCGCGCGTACTAACTAAGGTGCGTGTAGTATGGAGGACAACGAGCCTCATGTATATGATATGTGTTATAGGCTGGTGAGCCGATTATTATAAGTTGGGATGCTTAAGTTTTGGTATTGGGCCGGAACGCCTAGATGTCAAAGGCCAATGCGCCTACTTTGTACATGACTCATGATTAATATAAAATACATCGTTGCGTGTAGACCGACCATGAAAAAAGAGATGGGGGACTGAACTTCACCAGTTAGGGAAAGGGAGGGCCAAAAGTCAAGGGAATATTATATTAATATTTCCTAAAACATAAAGTATGGATAATTATTTTATCCTGAGTTCTAAAGTTGGGGACAGGTGGACCAAAGTAACTTCCGATATGACAAGTGTCAAGTTGGGGACATGCATTCATATCATGGGGGACTTAGCTCATTTGGTCACTTTTCACAGGATTCTTACCAATAGCTTGACCATCATTCTCACCATCACTTTCACGAGAGTTTCACAGTGATTATTTTCCACACTCAGTTATCCAGTCAATGATTCCATGACCATTTCATTCATGCATTCGGTTATCCCTGAGATAACCATTTCACCATTTCTGAGCTTGTTCCCATAACCCTTTTTGGTCGGTGTACCTGGTTAGCTTGGAGCAGGATTGAAGAAGCGGGTTTTCAGGCCCGTGAGCAATTCTCTGAGTGAGAGAATTGTTGGGGATTGATTCCCAAAGGTGCTAAAATACAGCTACAATGCTCTGAGACTTCCAGTCCAGCCTGTTGTTGAAGCCCTGGAAGGGAAGTGGGGCAGCCGAGGGACTGTTGAGAAGAGATGGGGAACACTTCCTTGGGTGGGACAGGCATGTGGGGAATGAGAGGTTGTAGGTTGTTAGTTGAGTGAGCACCTGAGATGGATTCTTTCCTGTTGCCCATGAGCCTTAGCTTGGATATGAACCCTCTACCCTGGGTGGAGTTCAGTCCCAGCTCGGGGGTGACTCACTATTGAGAGTGATGAATAGTGTAGTCTAAGGCTGGGAGATTTGTGGATGGTCTGTACGTAGTTGGTGACAGAATTTCTAAGATAAATACCAATTGTATGATAAAATGATATGTTGCTTTGTTATTTACATGCCTATGTTACGGTTTATCATATATGTGATTATAATTGCCTGTATGTTTTTTGGGTAATTCCCTATAAATGTTGCATATCTGTAGTTACTGTTATTTCAGTATAAAAGTCGTATGTTACAAAAAGTAATTGTTTGTTTATGTTTATATGTAAAGCTTCCGCAAGAGTGTTGTATGTATATGTTTTAGTTGCATGTGGTTTAAAGAGTAAATTTATGTGGCATAACTCAGTTGACTACTGGGTATGTTACCGTATGTTCCGCAATAAGGGAACAAAAGCGTTCCCTAGAGTAGCATGGTCTGGCTTGTTAAGGTTGGGAATGTTATTGACTGGTGTCAGAGCATGAGTGGTTTCTTTGGAGTGGCATCCACCGGCCAATGGGTGGTCGGGGGAACATTACAAAGTGTTCTGTGTGTCCAAAGGAAAATGTCAAAAAACGATTGAGTTCAGATCAATGGTCCAAATTGTTTTGAGTCGAAAATTGACGATGGAGATTCGTCCATGGGCATAGGGAAGGTGTAGTGGATCAAAGACTGAAATTCCCCTCAATTTCAAGATCAACGACTTGGATTGAAAGATTGTTACAACAATAAAATAATTAATTTTTCTACGAATTTTTCCTATTTTTAAGGTCATTAACTTGTAGGGGCATTTTTAGGACTTAAACAATGTTTTAGGCAGTCAAAAACATGAGAACACCTTGTCTCTAGAGCTTAAGTAAAAGAAATCAGAGAGAGTTTTCCAATAAGCTATTTCGGGCACAAAACAAAGCTCGTATGAGAAAGTTATACCTGAAATAGTTAAGGGTATAATTTTGGCACCAATTTACTTCCAAAAGACATAAATCCTTGCTTAGAAGTTCATTTGGGGCACAGGAGTAATCTATGGAAAGATTATGAACCATAGAAGACATCCATGGGCCTATATTTGGAATTTGGGTATGTAAAAAATGTGCAGGAAGAGAAAGAGGACACATGTAGCATACATGGATAAAATGAGAAAACAATCTAAACTTCCCGAGACCATAACTTTTAGCTCGGAGCTCATATTTGAGCAAAAAAATAGTTGATGGAAAGGTATTGAGGAGGAGAAGCCATCTATCAACCCAAATGTTTGAAATGGGCATTAATAATTTCCACAGAAAGTAATAAAGTAAATTATATGGTAGTAAAAACAAAGCAATGAGTGGAAATTACAACTTGTGAATGTTGTAACTTTTCACATAGAACTCAGAATGAGGCATGAGTATAGTTGTTGGAGAGTTATTTCAGAGAGGAATGCATATAAGGATCAGATTTTAACTTAGTTTGTTATGTTATTTGTAAATTGAGATGAAGAATAATAACATATAATCTAGTTAATTAAATGTGTTATAGTATTCATGTGCTAACAATAATTATTACATGCACATTTCTTGCAGAATCAGAGGTATAGGAAAACAACTTTGGTTCTTATATGAGAATTGGAGTTATGGAAGATTCCCATGGATCTTACATCCATGAGGAGGAGGTCATAGGTATGCATGTCAGCATGGGAAATAATGAGACAAAGTCTACTTGAAGAAGAGGCAGGCATGGGCCTGTAACTATAAGAAGATTACAAAGAGAACTGCAAAGCTATATGAATGATAATGAAAGGATTATGAAGACTCAAGAAGAGATACTTCAAATTCTGAATATGTTGCAGAGGAAATCCAATAAAGACTCTGACACAAAGCAATAAACTACTGCTAGACAAGTGAAAACTTCCAGATCCCATAACAAAAGGGATGATCATGGGAATGACAGGAAATCCAGGAGTTTGAGTGTTACAAAATAATTTTTGTTATGGAAATATTCCCCTATGGAAAGGTGAAATTTACCTTGGATTAAAGATGCCTCTACCAAGACAAAAAATTACATTTGGACACTACCATTCCTATAGATTCATTTTGTCCATCGAAAAAGAGAGAAGGAGGGGAAGTATCATGTACTTCGTTTATAGCGTTTGTCCAAGCTGCTCCAATCCGTGAGATTGATCTTCACTCTCGGTGCAAATCCATACCTACAATGAACAACAAGAAACAAACGACTATATCCTACTCTAATGGATTAGACAAAGAAAATCTATCTACACAAATTGAACCAATCGATATACAAGCACATATGAATACATACTTGAAGGAAATAGGCCAAGTATATTAGATGAGAACCAAGAAAAATTACAGACCAAGAATCCCAAGATCATAAGTTTTATATCTTTGTTTGTCTCCTCCATAATCAAAGGTTTGGTACCTGAAAGCTTCTCCCTTTCACCCTTGGAATGGCCTCCTTTTATAGGCTCGGGAGGCTCAACCACCATGAGTAGATTTGGGGATTATTTGAGGATATGAATCCTTTATGTTAGGATCTAATCCTAGGATAGTTCCATAGGATAGCATTAGATCCAAACCAACCTCATCTCCAAGAGTTGGCCCTTAGAAAGAGGCAAGATTCTCCAAATTTTCCTCTAACCAAAAGCAGCGATCCCCTATAGTTAGAGAGAAAGCATTGATCCTAGATCATTTATCCCTAAATAAGGTAAGGGGGCGCTACCCTATGGGGTATCACTCCCCCAACATGGCCAGGGGGGGCGCTACCCTTCAAAAATCCCAAAAAATGGTCGATTTTCCAAGTAAAAAGTGTATTTTTGGTCTTGAAATGATGGGTTTCTTCCTCCAATATGACTTTGGGATTATGGAAAATGTTCTTTGATTGTTTCAAGGGGTTAAAACACATAGAAACACATAGAAAAATGCATGCGACACTTAGTAAGGTGCATACGACACTTGACGACAGTAGCGACACTTACCAAGATACATACGACACTTGCGACACTCAGGGTGAGATACTTAAGCGTGGCATTTTGATGTGTAATAGATGCCCCCTAAAGTGTGAGGTCAAAAGAGAAACTGATGGCCGAAACACTTTACAAATTCTTCGATGCAAGGGTTTTTGAGCGAAAGAACTTGGTAGAAGCTACAAACAACCATCAAACAATATTAATATATCTTTCATCCTCGAGGCATGCATACCTATGCTCATAATACAAATGACTCAAAGCATGGTCACTGATCAATGCACTATGGATCCATGAGAATATTGACTAAGGATATGGCCACCAAACATACAATGTGGATCCATATGACTCGATCAAGTTGTAGCCACAAGATTTTACACAGTGGAGCTACAATATGACAAAACAACATAGCCACAGACCAATACAAAGTGGATCTATGTAATTGTGTATATCAGTAAGTTTCAAACTACATCACAACCTGGGTTAGTCAGATAACATTTGGTAGATGCCAAATATGTCCCCAGTTTCTTCATCTCGATCCCAAACCAGTACGATTCTAACCATGTGAATACATGTGTTGATGTCGAACATGGTAGAAACCACTTGATTATCGGTCATTGATGTATATCATTAATAAGCGTGAGAGAGATCACCATTGATGTCAATGACTCTCAATGTACCCTAGTACAATCCAATGGGTGCAAATTTTGTCAGTTGAAGTCGAACACTCGTGGAATCATTCAATCAAAGGTCAATGACATTAACCCATTGTCGAAAGTAAGGAGACCTACCATTGAGGCATGTAGGTCCCAAGGTACTAATTTGTTCCTAAGTCTATTTCCTGGATGATTTGTTGAAATCGACAAAAAAAGACTCGTCAAAGGAGGGCATTGATGTATTCCCCATCAATTGACATGAAACTTGTCATAGGAAAGTGATCTAAGATGAAAGATTAGATGTGAACAGACTAACACATGTATGAATACTACAGAGTGGTCTATACTTCCCTTCAACATTGTGTTATCAAATATAGTTGTCAAGGGCAACAGGTTGTCCAAGTTCGCGACTTGCACAAGAAACGTCAAAGCGCAGCATTCAGAGCAGTCCATTTCGAGCTCGAAATGCAAGCAACAGACGATATCAACTTCAGCGGCGGACATTCCTGAGAATATCAAATTGACGGTTCACGGGAATCGGGGGTTCACAATATTGTTAAAGTTGTTTTTCAAAGGTTCGAAGCCCAAACTCCCGAAGAAATAGTGGACCACTGATCTCAAAATTATCAGGGAGCCATTGATTTTAGTGGCAGTGCCGCCCAAAGTCTTGAAGAGCCGAAGTGCCTGGAGACAGAAGGTGAGTGAGGTTTGAGATTTGATTTTCCTGGAGCCCGGAGACCCAAAGGAGACCTCGGCCATAGATTTAAGAGGATACGGGGTAGTCATTAGTATGGACATCTAGCACACTCGTCATTCGTGACACCTAGAACCTATTCGATAATGACATGTGGCACTCAGTCTAGGAAGCCGTGGGCATATCATTCACTTCTTCCTTAGTGACACATGTCACTCCTCTTTCAGGACACATCAACATGGTGACGTCAGGCCACCACGTTAGATCAGCCTCTGGGAGGTGTTATTATTCAACATGAAAAGTAGCATTCCCCCCCGGGGCACAGTTTGGCAGATTCTAAAGTTGGCAGGTGGTTAAGCTTGGAAGTTACACTAAATATAGCAGGTGCACCCAGATCTCAGAACGAGACCAGATCTATGGCCACAGTTTTTGCGGGGACACAACATGTTAATGCGATAATTTTCTTGAGCGGTCCCGCAATTGAAACCGTGGTTTGGAAAAAGTAATATGTGGCGAAAGGTGGTGGATTACGGGCTCAAAAGAGGTGTGAACCCAAACCACCTTTGAGTGGCCCCGCAATCACGTGTTTATATAACATCTTATCCGAGAGCAGTGTGTGGTCGTGCCCTTGGGAATTAAGCCGCGTTTCAATCCTGAGAAAAGGCACTTAATGAAAGTGGAGATGGTGGTTGAAACCTCGGCTCACTCCATAAATGGAAGGCTCGGCCGTGGGGAATGAATCGTCAGCCCGTGGTACCCCTGTGGACAGATTTCCCTGGAAAAACCATGTCGATCTGAGTTCGCGTCTGATAGAGGGATACATGCACAGTCTGACAAAAGATTGCTCGGACGCAATGCTTTGAATGTAGTGATCAGATCACACTCCTGATAGTCAGGGACTGTTCTGAGTATAAATAGATAGTTTTAATATTTTGTTAGGGTCGTCAACTGGTTGAGTAGAGATCCCTATTTTGTAATATTTTGATGCCATAATTGTTCTCTGGTTATGTATCGGACTTGAGACTTTCAAATTAATAGAAGTTAGCCTCTTTTCATCTCTTTGTAAGGACTGTGCTAAAACAATCAGGCATGGACGATCCGGTCGAGGGTTGTTATGTTGTTGTAATGTAGGTTTGATTGCAGCGATATCGTGACTAGTTTTAGTCAGCTTCCTTGTGATCTTTTCCCCTCTTACACTGAATGGCTCGAGCATGGAGGATCCAGTCAAGTTGTTGTAGCTGCATGGTGATGTAGGTTTAATCATTATGTTGTTGTGACTGTGTTGTTTGGACATATTTTCAGTGTCTGAAGCTTGAGCTTAAGAGTGGTCTTGAGTCTGAGTTTTTCTTCTCCAAGTTGCTTGAAGGCTTGATTCCCATAGCAGTTGTGTCCACCTTTCTTACTAAGTCTTCCCTCTGCTCACACTTAAACTCAATTCACTGACTGAAGTTAGTTGTGGCCCTCACTTCCTTGTGCATTTCTTGCCCAGTTCGATGTTGAACATCATTCATATATTAAGTTTTGTCCATTGACCTCCACTCATATAAACCAAACATCCACCAAAAAACTCTGATGGGTATTGGGCTTATCCTCCTGCAATCTAAGGGTGACTATCAGTGCTATACATTGCATCGCATGAAAATTGACTTGGCAACATTGACTCAACGAGGCAAGGATCCAAACATAATATGATGATCTCCATTGTGTAACAACAACCAAAGGTTCTCTTTGAAGGAAAAGAGTATGACGACATAGAGTGTGACGACAACCAAAGGTTCTCTTTGAATATGAAGAGTATGATGACACATGGACTTCAAATGGCTTAGAGACAAGTGGATTACCCAACTGTACAACATAATGTAGACATGCTCCATATTCAAGGGCAAAAACAAAGATCTTCCATGAAGGTTTTCAAGACTTGACACACTTCCCAATGTTTTCCTCCATCCAGATAGATGAGTACCTCTTTCTTTTGTTTAACGAGCTCGAGGAGGGTAACACGTGCTCGATATAAGCTCATCCTTCGGACAAGTCCCTTGACATATGTTTAACGAACTTGAGGAAGGAGGGGTTTGTTCCTACATGGGTCCTGGAGATTGGACTCACATAGGTCCTTTGATGCATAGTTTTACAAACCCAAAGAAGGTAAACTCGATGGTTTTTCATGTTTAGAGAGTTTGAAAAACACTTAAAGGAAACTCCCATATGGAATTTTTAGTAAGTTTAGTCTCTCGGGCCCAAAAAAAGTGTAAAACAATACAGGGGAGAACTCTTCTAATCATGCTTGATTAGAGTGTTCCTTTTTCGTAATTAGTCTTGCGAGGTCGAAAAAGAGATAAACTACCACTCAAAAAATGCCCTTTCAAAACTTTTAACGAGTGTGAAAGGAAGCAAGATCACTCGACAATCTTTTCATGTTTAGAGAGTCTGAAAAAAAATTAAAGGAAACTCCAGGGGGTTCCTTTTTCGTATAACCTTTACGAGTCTGAAAAAGTGATAAAAGTATACTTGGTCACATTATCATGTATTTACGGGAACGAGAAACAACAAAGACTAAGCTCAAAATTGCTTTCATTTTTACACAAGCTTGCAACAAAATTAAACTATGCTTGCAACTCCAGGTTCAATCACCATATTTGTGTTTCATTTTTTAACGAGCTTGCCACAGAGAGGATAAATTATGCTCGTGGCCTCTGTTTCATTTTTTAACAAGCTTGCTACAGAGAAGCGAAACTATGCTCTTAGCTTTTGTTTCATTTTTTAATGATCTTGCCACAGAGAAGTGAAACTATGCTCATAGCTTATGTTTCATTTTTTAACAAGCTTTCCACAGAGAAGCAAAACTATGCTCATAAATTTCCAACAAAATTTCCAAAGGTTTTGAGGGATACCCATGGGTGGTTGGTACTCTGACCCTAGCTTGAGAAGCTAGCGACTTAACTCCAGAATGATAATCAAAGGCTGGAGACATGCCCCCCCAAGCTTCGCTTCATTCATCGACGCTTATATTGTCACCAATTTCTGTACCAAATGGAGAAAAAGGATAAGGGCGGATGAAATGAAGGTTCTGCTATGAGTTCTAATGAAATACTCGACTCAACGTTTACGAGATCTAGTGAAAGACTCGACTCAACATCTATGAGATCTAGCGAAAGACTCGACCCAACGGGAGAGGTGATTGTTTCATTTTTTAACAAGCTTGAAACAGGAAAAGAACTATGCTCATAGCTCTATGTTCAATTCCCAAATTTTTACTTATTTTTTTA
>JASDQU010682431.1:23580-38411 GCA_032191745.1 Picea mariana | reverse complement strand
GGTGGATTTGTTGATTGTGAACAACAACATCGATTTAAAAAGCTAGTTGGTGGGAGAGTCGAGGTTGATGATCATCCACATTAAACGTGAGGCTATTAGATGACTCAGGATCGAAAGTGTTGATGGTAGCTAAGAGCGTTCTACGTTGGCTGGGACAGTGTTATAGAACTTCCAAAGCAGACATAGCACACGGTGCTTGAGCCAAATCTTCAACAATGTTGTAGTTTTGGGCAGCTCGTGAACTAGGATTAAATGTAGATTTACAAATAGTTCTCTTAGGAGGGTGTAAGATGGAGTCAAACGAAGGTTTCTCGATCTAGAGTGGTCCGGACGGAGGGCTAGCAAATGGAGGACTAATGGAAGATGGTAATGGGTCCGGTAAGCAACCGTTAGTAGTCTTCGGCTTATCAGGTTTAATCGGTGTGTCATATGTTGTAGTGTGAGTGGTCAGATTAATCCCATTAAACATGTAAATATGGGCACTTGTCGAGGCCTCATCATGGGGTTGGTTGGAACTGCCCCCTGGAGCGGGGGTTTGAGCAACCAAAGATTGTTGCTGCGGAAAAGGCTGAGTAAGCACAACAGCTTGTGAATTTCCCTTAAAACGTTTGGCCACTTCATCATGATGTGGACAATCTCAGGTGTATTGATCATCGCCACAAATGAGACATGGGAATTTTGGTTTCCGTTGTGGTTATTTTCCGGCAGCAGGGGTTTGAGCTTGATTTTTTGGTTGTTCATTGTTGTTGTTTTTCTTTGGTTTATTTCTTTCTTTCTTCTTTCCCCCAGATTGTTGTGAAGGGGTCAATTGGACCGCATTCACCTCAGAGACCTGAGTTTGAGGGGGGGTAGAAGAGGGTGCAGTCGAACTGGGAGCAGACGTCGAGGTGGATCGCTGGGTTTTTCTAGTCGAATGGGAAGTAGATTGGGTTTTGACAGAGCCAATAACTCCATCCGCGTGTGAGGTAGACGATGGTTTGGATGGATCATTAGTGGCACGGGTAGCATTTGGGATCAACTCGTACAGAGTACCAGATTGTGAATAAACCAAATCTAAGTACTGAGCTCGAGCAATAACTTCTTCCTCGGTGAATACACCACCCATAGCAACATCACGAGCGATCTGGGGTAACAATGATTTAGTGAACCATTCCTCTAATAGTTGGTCAGGAAAGACCACTTTGATCAGCCTTCGTCGTCGTCTCCATTCGTGAATATGATCAGAGATATGTACGGAGGTTTTCTGACGAAGGGAGGTCAATAGTTCGGTACTCGTCTCTTATCGAATGGGTAGTTGGAAGTGTGTGAGGAAGGACATGGAAATAGAGTTGAAATCATGAAAAGAAGCACGTGGTAGTTCAATATACCATTTCATTGCAGAACCCGTAAGCATTCGTTGGAAAAGATGCAAACGTATAGAATTGTCCATGAGGGAGTTAGATGAACACCACAGATGGAAATTCATCACATGGTTGTTTGGGTATTCTCCGGACTTTCCGTCGAATTTTGGAATATCAGAAGGAAGTTTAGCTGGAATAGCTGGCCAAACCGGAGAATGAAAAATAGGATCATTCATTAACCGAGACAAGTCTGGGAGGTCCAGAGTTGCTAGGAAAGGTAGTTGTCGGTTAACCTACGGGTAATACTGGTGTGGCATAGGAACACTATTAGGACCATACACTGGGTTATGCAGATAATTGTAACCAGTGGGCCCTCTTGTATAAGGTTGGTGTTGACCAGGGTACACAGGGTTTGAGGTGTTTTGAGAAACATGTGCGAGCGGAGGATAACCGGATGGGTTTTGTGGATTATAAGCCAAATTTGGTGTTTTTCCATAAGGAGGATATAGATGGGTCCCTTGAGGGGGAAGAGGTTGTTGTGGAGCTTGAGGATTGTGTCTCCCTGAAAATTGTGTGTTTCCTGGAAAAGGGATGTTCCACGGATTGGGTGTGGTAGACACGTTTTGTCCATATGGTTGATGATAGGCTCTGGATTGAGGTTGCCCCCTAGCATGAGGGTGCCCTCCAAATGAAAGTTGTCCTCTGGTGGGAGGATGCCCCCCAGCTTGAGGCGGAGTTCCCCGAATTTGGGAACCAGATGTAGACGACAGACCAGTGCTGCTTAATGGATTGAAGCCACCAAGACTGGTCCCTCCGGGTTTTTGTATAGGTATAGAACTTCTAGGCATAACTTGGGTAGTAGTGACAGCAGAATAATTCAGTGATCTATACCCAAAAGGGAGTGATGATGAAGGTCTAGGTGTTATTGGTGTGCCAATTGCATCTTGGCTAACCACCACATTACCAGCAGGAATAGTAGGAACGTGAGGGACCATTGTAGAATGGGTTGTCTGGAGAGAAAAAGTGGACCTTGGAGAAAAAGTGGACCTTGGGCCAATGGATGATGTGTTCGGACCAACGGATGGTGTGGATGAAAAAACGGTAGTACCAGTAAAATGGTTTAAAGGTACGGTGTAAGTGATAGGCACGTCGGCACCTGTTCCTGTTCCATAAAGATCCTGCACCATGCGCAGTGGACTCTGAACAATGTCTGTGGTCCAAAAGGGTTCATCGACTAGAGGGTTTGAATGAGGTCCAGTCGGAATTTCGGAAGGATTGACGACGACAAATTCACTGGCAGAATTCAGTTGGAGAACACGTTTCTCATATCCCTCTGGAATGCGGAAAACCTCCGGAGACTCTGAAACAATCTGAAAATTCTCTAAAGAGGTGGGAACTTCTTCTTGGGAGGTTATAGTGTCATGAACCTCGCTCTGTTGAGGAGATTCCTCCATAGAATAAGGGGGTAAAGGGGTATTCTCTTCCATATTTTCTAGAGGAAGTCCCTGTATCCTTCATGAACAGCGTGGAGGGTTAATGTTGGCAAAAAAGAGTCGGCGAAAAAAATCAATGGCCAACTAGTGAAAAGAAACAACATACGCTGATAGAATCTAGGAATCACAACCAGGCAAACAGGACCTTCTCTCGATGACCGTACTAGTTGGTGATGAAATCCAACGTCGCGTGATCAAGTCAAGAAGGGGCAGGGATATGGTGGAACAGATACAATGGTGACCTGCTTAATGGACTTACGCCTTGGTGCAAGCTTCCACACACTAATTGTGGATTTACCCTCCAAGGAGCTCGAGTGAGTTTGACCAATGTCTGCTCCAGGTACAGTGAGGCTTCCCTTCACTGTCACCTTGTGTAAGACCCTAAAAATTATGGCCACTAAGGTTACCAATTCGCAGTCAGCCCCTGGGCGAGTACATTCGACAGTCTAGTCAGAATGTACGAGCAGGGTATCTAGCCCGAAATCAACTTGAAAGGATTCCACTCAACATTGTGGGTATACCTTTAAGTGATCCCCATAATATGATCTAACCACTACAATCAGTCAAACCACGGAGGGATAATCTCTGTAGCTTTCCCGAGTGTGAGCTCATGCGTAACCCCTGTGTGAGAGGGGGATCCCAGGAAGACTTATACGACAATTGGATTTGACTCTCCCTAGCTTAGGATGCTAATGTTGTTTTTTGAAAATTTGGAGAGTTATTCTCACAGCCTAATCCAAAGTACTAATCCTAGTCTATTGTTGGTGGAGGATCCTAGAAAGGAAAATGTTCTAGATAGTTCCTTAATTAGAGTTCATTTTACAGTTGTTCTTTACTCAAAAGGGGTGCATGGAAGTGAAACGAATGGAATGATGACTCAATCCCCCAAAAATGCATCAAAGATGATAAGCAACCATTTCTTTTCGATGAATATCTATTTAAGGGAGAGAGAGAGTTCTTTTCACTAACAAGCACTAATAAGGAATCTCCTCAAACAAATTTTCTCACTCAAATCCAATGTGGTGCTAAAACTTTTGGAAATGTCTTCTAATATGAAAATCAATCATTAAGATGTCTCTTTATTGTTTGTGTGTGAATAATGATTAATTCAAAACAACACTTCTCCTGCTAATTAATCCTTTTGGATCAAGGAAACTTAGACAAGTATAAGCAGGTTGTGTACAAACAATACACCCTCTTGTTGTGATCAAAAACAAGAAGCAAACGAAAAGAAAACAAAGAAAACCAAGAGTTTCACACAAAAAGGGATGTTGAAGAACAGTGACCTCAACAAAATCCAAATGAAGAGATTTGTAGACTTTTGATGTCCTTCACCAGAGTTTCTCGCTCAGTCACAAAGGAGAGAAAAACAGTGCATCAGTTTCAAACTCCCAACAGCAGAAAAACTCTAAAATAATGAAGAAGGCTACAAAATCTAAACAGAAAGGTATTTGTTCCTCAGAAGGAGGGATGTCAAAGTTGAGTGGGAAGAAGCATTGACTCACAGAGAGGCTCAGCAAGTGAAACATAGAGACTAGACCCTGAAAAAGCAATTTTGGAAAGGTTTTTTGCCAAAATAGGGCTGGCGCTCTGGTGTAAAGGGCAACAAGCATTATAGTGCTCTGTCTAACATACACAGGGAGTGTTAGTGCTCTATGAACACAACCACAGGGGTTCCAGGCTTGAAAAGCTCATGAAAATGTCAAAAAATCCAAAATTTCAATCGGATTTTGGCAATCAAGCTGAGTGTGATGGGGTAAGGAGTCAATCAACACATGAAATCAATCAAAAAGGGGTGAACAAGGTCTAAAAATAATCAAAGGGTAAGACAAGGTCTATGAGGAAAAATCAAAACCAAAAAGTTTTGATTCGATTTTCCCCAGTGGAGTCGCCAGTTTCTGTTGAAGTAAAATCTCCCTACGAACAGGTAGATCTCCTCATGAGAGCTAGACTCTTAACTCTTAAGACAGAAGACACTTAACGTGGACACTGAATTCCTTTCAGATCTATACAAACTAATGCATGAGGAGGAAGGGGAAAATAAGTACCTTTTATCGATGTTTGTCCCTTCACGCTCCGAGTTGAGCTCCAATCTTTCGCTCCTTGATGAGCCCTATAGACAAACAATAGTACAACCACTTCCTACTCTATTGATATTAGCTTGAAATAGATCTATCTATCATAGACAAGTTCATGTGAGATTAAACGCAAACTAGAAAGAAACAGGCCAAGCGTGTCATATTAATGAGAACAATGACAGAAGTAATTTACAACTGTAGATGCAAATGCGCCAACTTCGTCAAGTCCCCTTTGTCTAACCCTTGCTCAAAAGATCCACGATCCGAATGACAACAACTTTACTGATTACTTTCCTCCAGTTCATTGTATGTTTCCTATGAGATCATAGGTTTCATGCTTCTAATTCTTCTTCCTTTTCACCATGGTAGATCCTGCTTATATAGGTTCAGAGAGGCCTAACCTCTTGAGGTATCTTTAGGGTAAGTTGAGGAATTCCCTCCTTAGATCAGGGATCTTCTCCTAAGATCATGGTTGAACCAGGAATTTGAATGCAACTGCCTTCCAAACTCGAAAGATCTTCCCCTTATTCTCCTCAACAAATCAACTGCTGCCCAGATTAGACAGCGCTCCTTCAAAATGGGCATCAGGGCGCTATAGCACTCCCTAGTAGGCTCAAGGGGGGCGCCAGCGCTCTAAAAGTCCATAGCACTCCCTCAGAAGGGCAGTTGGTGCTATAACTCTCCCTAGCACCTTATAGGGGAGCACCAGCGCTCCTAAGGGTGATGTAGGGGAGCGCTCTCTCCCAAAACCTTAAATTAAATGCTCCTTTCAGGTGGCAAGAGGTTCTTATCTCCAGTTAGCCATTCCTCTCCCTTCAAATCAAGTATTTGAAGCATTTTAAGTGTCTCCTTAGTGTCGTCATCATGGCAGTATGCTTTGCTTGATACTTGCAACACTTGTGAGAAACATGCGACACTTGCGACACTTGTGAGAAACATGTGGCACTTATCAGAGCGAGTAATGTTGATGTGTAACACACCCTCTAACACAGGGGATAAACATGAGGTCATGTGTGGAAAGGTAGCAGAGATAACCCATCCAAAGTTGGACCAAGTGTAGTGGGGAATGCATATTGAGGACTTGTCATGGGATACTGTCGATTGCATTTTCCTATGGAGATTCATGGATCTCAAATTCATTTGAGGTCCTCAGTTTTCTTCCATACCACTTTCTTTCGATACCCTCGATAGGTTTTGGGATTGATACCCTTCTCATTGCGGTCCACTCGACTGTCGACTATAATCGCCTGGTGACTGTTCGTGAGTTGGAAACTTAGTTTCATTTATTCTAGGGACTTATATAGGTGACTACGGGGGTATACCATGGTACCTAAGGTAGACTTTGGGCCACGCTTTGAAGAATATACCCATAGGGTGCTTCCATTTTCGAGTTTCACTTGCACGGGTAAGTTTCTCTAGTGTTGGCTAGTATGATTGTTCTTCCTACTAGATAGCATCTGCTTGATTTACCTTTAAGAGATTTTAGTGTGTGCTCTGTGCTCCTTGGTTTTACATAGTGAGTTAGTCATTCATTTATTTGGGTCTCTAACCTAAGGTTGTATACCACCCACTCCGTTGGTCGCGAGGAATTTTCGGTCTTCCGCTTAGAAACGTGGAACCGCCTCTTTATAGGAGTTGTTTTGATAACACTAGTTTGCCCGAGTCAGTGTGTGAGAATTTTACAGACATGAATGATCCCGCAAGGGGAAAACCTGTGCATAAGATGTTCATGGCTAAATTTTCCGATGAGGCCAACCAAGGAACCCCTTGGCAAGGGGATTGTTGTGCTTTTCCTTTCTTAGGAAATGTTGGTGTCCCTTTGATGGCCACTTTGTACATTCTTGGGTTGAATGTGGGACTATCGGTTTGGTTGGGCACCAATCCAAATGTCCCAAATGCTCTTGACACTTCTCAGTTAAGCACATTATGTCATGGGCACCATGTTGATGTTCCTTCTTCAACAAAGTCTTCTCCTCCTCCTTCTTCCACCTCTGGTGAAAGTATAGTTACTAGTAACTAGAAGTCTAAACGAAATAGAAAGAGGAAGAATAGAAATAAGAAATCACCAACCTCTGCGAGTCATGTTGGAGATAGGTCGTCAACCTCTCCAAGTCATGTTGAAGACCAACACCTAGCCTCTACAAGTCATGCTGGGAGAAAGGACCCAACCTCTGCTAGTCATGTTGGGGGAAAAGGTCCAGTCCCTGGTAGTCATACTGGCAATAGGTCTATAGCCTCTATGAATCATGTTATTGACCCATAACCAACCTCTGCAAGTCATGTTGGAGATGTGCAGCCAACCACTTCTAGTCATGCTAGGGGCATTGATTCTATTGAGAAACCTAGACAGATAGGACATAAGCCTAAGTTCCCTTGTAAGATTTGCAAGGGAGATCACCTTACTCATTTATGCCCTGGCCTTCTAGAGATACGAATATTGTGGTCCCTATCTGCAAGATCTTTTGATTCTAAGTCTTCTGAGGTTTCCTCACAGTCTATTCAACCATTGGCTGAGAAAGTGGTCATACCGATGCATTCATCGGATGATCCCACTCCTCTTTTGGGGGGTAAGGTGTCTTTGGACCATGTAGTCTCGTAACCTATTCAACCATTGGTTGAGAAAGTGGTCATGCCAATGTAGTCATTGGCTGATCCATCTCCTCTTTTGGGGGGTGAGATGCCTTTAGACCATGTAGTATCACAGCCTATTCATCCATTGGTAGAGAAAGTGGTCATGCCAATGCAGTCTTCAACTGATCCCACTCTTCTCTTGGAGAGTGTTGAGTCTACCAAAGTGGTCACGCCGATGTAATCTTCAGTTGATCCCACTCTTCCCTTAGGGAGTGATGTGTCTACCGACTATGTTTTTATCATTTCTGATTCAGTACTTTCAGAGCAAGGGGGAATTCCACTCGTTCCGAGCACACCCCCTCAAAACCCTAGGATGGTTTCCTTTGATTGGAATGATCTTGTTGAGCCTCATCTTCCTTCTTATACAACTTTTCAAATAAGGGTTGAATTTAATTCAACAAACATCTATCAATGTATTGTGGATGAAGGAGCCTCTGCAAGTATTTTATCCTCCTCGGTTTGGAAAGTCTTGGGATCTACCAAGCTTGTGTCTGCTTCACATGAGCTGTTGGATTTTGATAGACGTCCTAGTGAATATTTGGGGATTCTTTCTCAGTTGCTTATCTCATTAGGTGGGAAGATTGTACTTGTCGATGTTATAGTGGTGCAAGGTCTGTTATATTTTAATATGTTTCTCGAGCATGATTATGTATATGCTATGAATGTTGGGGTGTCTACACTCTTTCGGATGATGCATTTCCCTCATAATGTAAGCATTGTCACTATTGACTATCTGGCATTTGATAACCACCATACTAATTCAATGTTATTGCAGGATGCCCCTTTATATGTTCCTAGTGTTCATGTAGGCTCTACCCCGCCAAGGGTTAATTATGTTGCGTTTTACCCTCGATGTTCAATTGCTTCTGAGAAGGAACCTGTGCAATCGTATTTTCCTTCTCAAGAATTGGTCTTAGCAATTCATCCATTGGTTTTTCCAATGGGGGCATGGGAGCCCTTGCTTCCCCCTCTTGGTCCAAGTGATCTTGAGTCTCCTTTTAAGTCTGATCTCATTGTTTGTGGATCCTCAAGCCCTCGTGCTTGTGATTCTTCACTCATAGACTCTGCTAGTCCTGGCCAAAGCTTCCATCATCATATGGAATATGGTTAGTTTACTCCACCCTTTAGGACTGTTGACCCTCATTTGTGTGATTTCTCGGATTTTGAATTTTCTTCTGATGAGGCTATCCTTGAAGCCATGACTATGGTTTCTATACCATGGGAGGACTTACACCATGATTTGTGTTTTCTTCCCTTTTGGGAGACTTTCCAAGTTGACTATCAAAGAGACTCTTGGTCCGAGCCTAGCAGTGGGCTATACTTAAAAAAGTTTCATACATGAGTCATATTCTCGTGGAGTCTTCTTTAAGCCCTTTTCAGACTCTCTAAATATGAAAAGATTGTTGAGCGATCTTGTTGTCCTTCACGCTTGCCAAACTAAAATTTGAAGGCACATCTATCTGGTGGTAGTTTACCCCTTTTTCAGTCCCGATGGTCAATTATATGAACAAAGGTATACTCTAGGAACTCTGGTTCGCTAGAAGAGTATTCTCAGGTATAAGTTTAACCCTTTTTTGGGCCTAAGAGACTAAATTCACGAAAAAGAAACCCCCATAGAGTCCATAGTTAATATCTTTTCAAACTCCCTAAAATTGAAAAGATTATCGAGTGAGCTTGCTCCTTCACACTCGTTAATTGGTCCAAAAGAACATACTATACGATGTCCATAGTTAATCTCTTTTCAGACTCCTTAAAATTGAAAATATCTTCGAGTGACCTTGTTCTTTCACACTCGTTAAAATTGGTCTAGAAAAACATCTACTGGCTTAAGTTTACCCCTTTTCTAGCCTGTAGATTAAGGAGGAAAAAGGTACACCTCGGGAGATTCGTCTCGTCGGGAGAGTTCTCCTAAGTAGATTTTATAATTTTTCGGGCTAAGGAGACTAAATCTAGAAAAAGCCTGCGAGTCCATAGTTAAGCTCTTTTCAGACTCCTTAAAATTGAAAAGATTGTCGAGTGATCTTGTCTGTGTCACACTCTTTAAAATGGTTTTGAATAAACGTATTTTCGATGCTAGTTTATCCCTTTTTCGAGCCGACTAGACTACCTTCAAAAAAGGTACCCCAATGGAGTCTTCTTTTACGTTTTTTCAGACTCTCTAAACGTGAAAAAACCATTGATATTACCTTCTCTGGGCTCGTGAAAAATACAATGAAGGGGGTTTCATCATGTCTTGCTAATCACAGTTGCATCTCTACATATTTGGCCTAATGCTAGCTCCATGTTGCTTTCAAATGAACCTTTGAAGAATGCCTTTTATGAAATCCTTGTAGCACTTTGCCTCCGCGACCTGACAAATTGACCCGTGGAGGAATTTTCCTCGTGTCCTTTTCCTGCACATGTCTCCTTGCTATGAGAATTGGTGTTTTCCTTGCACTTAGAACTAGTATTCTTGCAAAACTCGTTCCTCCTTTGTAACATAGCATTCTTTTATTCTTTTTAAAGCTCTTCAAAATATTGAAAAAGACAAAAAAATCAAATATACCCCAAAAAGAGGACGAGAAAAGTATTTTCTTTTTATGGCAGCACAATGAGTCGCCCTTGGACAGAGCACATCCTTTTGTTTTTTGTCAAGAATTTGGATTTAATATGACCTTAGGAAGTTTTTCTCGTAACATAGAGTTGTTTCCTCCTTCGTTTGGTTATTCTTCCAAACACATGGAGACTTTGCGTTGCATCCTACATTGTGAACTTATGTCAATGTCATGCTGCCTGAGTCTGATCATCAGTCGTGCTATTGTACAAGGGAATTTTTACCCAAATTGAGTCAGACTTTTTGCATTTTGTCTCTTGACCTCATGCTCGACCATCCCCAAAAGTCCAATCGAGTCCTTATTGGAAATCATTGAAGTTCTATGTCTGATCACCGAGATCCTCTTCTTGGTTCCCCAACGAGTCGTTGAAGACCTATGGGTAGTGAATTCATACACTCACATTACACTCCTACCCGATTTTTGAAGATCTTGAAGTTGTTTCGCGAGCTCTGAAGTCCTCATCTCCAGCCATCAGGCGTCATTTGACTTCTTGAATATGGATACTATATATGTATATCTTTGATTTTGAGATGTAGATCTACTATGTATTGCTTGAAGTTACACTTTATATAGTTATATGACATGGATATGCAGTGTATTTGATTGGAAGCCATGATTTCTTTCATCTCGATCATGGGTATGCCTGCCTCAGTGAGACAATTTTTATTTTGCAGATGGCACCTCCTGAACTCTGGTCCCGAGCTCACTCAATTCATACATTGGTGAAGATTTTGTAATGTATTTCAGCCATCATATGCTCTTTTGACCTCACAAATTAGGGGGCATATGTTATAACCCTAAATTTCACCATACATTCATACATGGCATCAGGCCATCTTACTTGTTATTTTTTCCAAGCCATCACTAAGCAGCTCCTCTTAAAAACCATATTTTTGAATATGTACGCACCCTTCTCCACTACTTCCCACGTACATACACTTTTTGTATCACTACAACCTGTGTATGTATACTATTTGCACCATTATAGCTCGCATATGCCCACAAAAGTTGCAAAAATTAAAAAGTTGCAAGGAAATTGTTGAGATTACGGGCTATTAGGTAGTTTACTAGTTGTCCCACCACCTATATTGCATCACCCAACCGAATAACCATCCTTTTTTCATATAAAATGAGGTGTTGGGGTATCATTCATAAGAGAAGCATAAGAACAATGAAAATCTATCTGTTTCACATCCCCTCCTTGCCCCAAGAATTTGCAGCCACCTTGTGAGTTTTGTGCCAGAATTGCCCATTCTTGCCTTTTTCCTCCATCATAAGCCAATGCCATTTCCCTAGAAGAAGTGTGAGAGGAGAAAGATACATGGAAGCATAGTTGGATCTTGGGGAAGAGGAGCTTGTACTAGGTTTGAGGAGCAGTTGTCGATCTCATTGTAAGTAAACTTTGTGATTCTAATAAAAGGAATACTTTTTCTATCCCGCCATATGATGTGTTCAATATTTATGTTGTATTTATTTTTTATACTGACATATAACCCACTAATTCATATATGAGATGCATGTTAGTAGTTTCTTTTTTGTCTTTTTGTGAATGCAGGTAAGCCTTGGGAGGAGACTTGTAGTCGAGGAACAATTGAACGCAAAAGGATTGACACTAGACGCAGAGTTTAAGGTAGAGTTACCAGATCTTTTTACTTTGTATTTTATGCATTAATGTGGGGTATATTCAGGGTAGTTATAAAAATTAGGATACTTTTAAACGGTTATATCTACCTACATGTTGAACCCTAGTGTAGTCCATAGGGGGGTTTTCCCGCTATAGCACCTATTATGATCTCTAAGAAGAATTTTCTTGTTTTCTTTTATGTTATAGATTATGTAATATAAACCCTAGATTCTAATATCTTTATAAAACATCAAAATTAACAGAAATCATGATGACTAACTACTTCCATTCCTACTATCAATGGGTTTGAGTCTTGTTTAACAATTCCATGTTGAAATCTAGTGCACCATTTCTTCTTCCTTCATCTTCTCATGGTTGGAATTGATTGTTTTCCATTGATTAGAAACCATATATTGATCTCCCTTACTCAAATTTATGACCATATTTCTAAGCATGTTTCATTCCACCTCTAGAGCAACTATATAATGCTCATTTTGAACCAAAGTGTGCATAATTGTTGCTATTTGAGATGTGACATGGTGTCCATTCTCATTGTTTTTTGTAGCGGCTTTGAATATTGAATTCACATTGTATTGAATGGAAACCTCATGATTCCTAAGAACATTCCTAATTTCTTGTAGCTCACAATAATCCATCAAAAATATGTTATATCCTATGCTCCAAATCACTTTTAGGTTCTTAATGCTTCCCATTGTCGAATTTCCTTAACTTTCCTTCAATCCATGGAAGATGCAATATTGTTTCTTTATAATCTATATGGTGACCATGTGTTGACCCTTGAAAGAGGCCTTCTCAAATTCAGAGAAAAATCAAACTGAAAAATAATAATTCCACCTGGAGAAGAGACAAATACTTGAACATATCCACTAAGACCAAATATTGAAGCAATCCAAGAAAATTTGAGATCCCTTGAGTTGAAAAGGTCCGAAAGAGGAGACTCGCCTATAAATAAAACTAAAATGAAAAACATCCAAGAAAACACAACCCCATCTAGAGAGACAAAACTTACCAAACTACCGTGCAAACCTAAATGATGGATTCTCCACCTTTGAATCCCAAACCTTAGTTCCATAATTACACCTCGATGAATGATATTTTTTGTCATACATTCTAATTCGTGCAGATCTAAGATATTATGCATGTAATGGAGTGTCTCGGGTATCATCTCATAACTATCCTTGCTATATGACTGCATTTCAATGTTGTGTGCCATGTGAATATTTAATGGATTGATACAAGTCTTTGTCCCCGTGTTAAAGGATTAAGTGATGGGTTGATTGACAAAAATTCTATTGATGTTAATGACCCCCTCATTTTTGGATGTGTATTTATTAGCAAACCCATCCACTAGATGATTATTCTCCTGCAACACATGGTAATACTTGATGTTAATGAATTTCATTTCCTCTTATTTATCTCGAGCTAAAACTAATGATAATAAATTGTTGACTGAGGTGGTTTTCAATACCATCTTTCTTATGATAGTGTTTGAATCTTCCACCACTATAAATTATTAGATTTGAGAATCATTGGCTATCCTCAGGCCTTGCAATAATGCATAATATTTTTCTTGATTTTTAATTGACACTCCAAGGCCCCATGCATAGGTTCTTTCAATTATTCCTCTAGGGTTAATGAAAACCCCTAACACCTACTACACCAAATATTACATATGATACAAAGATTTTTTTCTTGTTAAAAACAAAAAGAAATGTGTACAAACCTTTATTCTCTTTATTCTAGAACTTAAATCCAATTATCAATCTGTTTAGGAAAATTCTTCGTATCTACAAAAATAATTCTTTTAAATAAAATAAGATATGAATATTTTTATCTTGAGAAAAACAAAAGGAAATGTATACAAACCCTTATTTTCTGGACATAAATCCAATTATCAATGTTTTTACCATAATTCTTCCTATATACACACTAAATTCTTCTTAAATCCACAAAAATCATAAATATTTTGGAATTTAAATGTACAATAAATTGGGATTTTAATAATGATCTTGAAACGAATACCCCCAGTTGGCATCTCCTGGGCCCCTTAAACATTTTGAAAGTCCTTCTTCAACCTTCTCTCACACTTATCACTTCTCACATCCATCAAGAAGCCAACCAAGTAGTGGATAGGTTATCAAATGAAGGTGTTGCCTCTCCTCTGTGTGACATCTTCATCAACACAGGGAAATATAAAGACACCCAGTTGTTATCTCAGTGCAAGAAAATATCTATCCAAGACATTCTAACCCTGGATGGGGTGACATATGGCAACAAAGAGAAAGGTGGTGCACAGAAAACTTGGGGAGTTATTACCCCCAACATCCACCCTCATCCCCACACCATTTGAATGATGGGACTTACCACTACATGTATGATAGTGCATTGATCTACCTCCAAGAACTTAATGGCTATGCATGTGAACCAACTCTGGATATTTGAGGCGAGTACTCATTCTCGGGCTAATCTCACTTCATCTTTCATGGCATCCCCCACCAGCATTCAATCAATTGATATGAAGCTAAGATCTCCTAGGAATTCTGTCAATTACCAAGTTTAGTTGGCTCTCTATTTCTCTCAGTTTCCTGTGCATTCTTGTGGTGGACCTCCCCCCGTCGCATCCCTACCATTGTTGGTCACCTCTCTCAATCTCCTTTTCACCAGTGCAACTCCATTATCTTGGTATTCACCTATGCTGCCCCATATTCGTTGTTATCCTTCCATCATTCCCATAGAGGTTGGAAAACCGAAAAGGGGGGCACTATATTACAGTTTTGTCACTAGACACAACCACCCTAACCCTTCACAGCCCCTCCCTCCGACCAGTTCCCCTGGAAGAGGCCAAAATTGGACTAAGACTCCCCCTCCCTCCCCTCATGCACAAAACTTGCCTCCACCCCCTTCTGAAAATATGCATGAAATGGGAAGTTTCCCAGTGGAAGAAGAAATTCCTACTCCTAAGTAGTAACCCTTGAAATCCCCTCTTGAGCCTAGTATCATCACCAGACCCCAAGCTCAGCCTATGGAGCTTGTAAGTTTTTTGGTGGAGG
>JASDQU010682431.1:0-23370 GCA_032191745.1 Picea mariana | reverse complement strand
TCGACATAAGTTAGTCTTCACATACAACACCGATGGACGTCCGAGTTTTCCAAATTTCTAGTAGCTTCTCTCTCAATTTACATTTCAAGATTCAACTCTTTTCAGTTTTTTTAAGTTTTATGATATATAGCTATAATCATGGTGGCCATGAGCTCTGTTGTATGACACCACACACGTCTCATGTTAGTAATATGAAAACTGTTATGATTTTCAAATGTTTCTATGAGCCACCTGTTTTGGTTTCCCTATTGTGGCGGAACATGTGGCAAGCAAGGATCAATGCATTTTTTCTCTTTTATTTACAAAAAAAAAATTGGGATTTTAATACACAATAACTTCTTAAAATTTGATTACACGTTACTTTTTAGATATTGGAATTTAGCATTCTTAATATGATCCAATTTCCATCAAGTAATAATAAATCCAAATAATGATGTTTTTCTATCAAAAATATTTTTATCTAGCCACCAAATTCTTTTTTTCATTTGGAAATTTGTTTTTAACAATAAATTTGAAAACAAAAGTACGTGAACTGCATAATTGGAATGGAAGTTGGAAACCTTAATTACTTTACCCTTGAGTAATTTTATAAAATTATTAACCATAACTAGGATATTTTGTATTAAAAGAACTGTAGTAGAGCTAGCAACAAAATTACATAAAGTTTCTATTTCAAAGTTTTTAAATAAGGACAAAAACAATTTCCTACAACTAACCTATTACATAATCAATTACGATCTTTACACAATTTGTTTTATTATTTCTTCATACTATATATTTTGTAGCATAAACCTAAAATTCTAATAACGTTCTAAAACATAAAACTTAATAGAAAGAATGGTGACTAACTGCTTCTTCAATTCCTACATTCAATGGATCCTAGTCTTGTTTAAGAATTTCCATGTCTTCTATAAGTTGGTACACTATTTATTCTTCCTTTATCTCCTCATAGTTGGAATTGAATGACTGCCTATGATTAAAATCCCCATATTTATATCCCTTACTCAAATCTATGACCATATTTATAAGCATGTTGCATTATTCTTCCTTTATCTCCTCATAGTTGGAATTGAATGACTGCCTATGATTAAAATCCCCATATTTATATCCCTTACTCAAATCTATGACCATATTTATAAGCATGTTGCATTATGTCTCAAGAACAATTATCCAACACTTCTATTGAACTAGAGTGATCATAATTGTTTTTATTTGAGATGTGACCTGGTATTCATTCTCATGGATTTTTGTAGTGGTTGTGAAGATTGAAGTCATACTGAATTTTATGGACTCCTCATGATTCCTAAGGACATGCCTAATTTCTTGTAGCTCAAAATAATCCATAAAACTCTATTTTACCCTATACTCAAAATCACCTTTAGGTTCTTAATGCTACCCATTTTCCAAATCCCTTTCCTTTCTTTCAATCCATGAAAGACCCACTATTTTTTCTTTCTAAAATCTATGGTTTCTATGCACTGCCTATGAAATAGGTCTTCTCAAATTCAAATAAATAGAAAATAGAAAAAGTATAAATCCACCTATAGGAGAGATGAATTCTTGAGCATATCCACTAAGACCAAAGCTTGAAGAAATCCAAGAAAATTAGATCCCCCTTGAGCTGAAAAGGGTTGGAGGAGGAGGCCCACCTACAAGACAAACTAAAATGAAAAACATCCAAGCAAACACAACCCCAACTAGACAATTTGTTTTACCAAACTACCATATAGACCTGAAGGCCAGACTATCCACCTTTGAATTCCATAACTTACTTCCATAATCCCACCTCGACAACTGATATTTCCTATCATGGGTTCAAATTCATGCAACACGATGATCTTGTGCATGTGATGGGTTGACTCAGGTCTCATCTCATAACTCTCCTTGCTATACAATTGCATTTCAATGTTGTGTACCATTTGAAGCTTTATTGGATTGATACATGTATTTGTCCTCATATTAAATGGATTATGGGATTGGTTGATTCATAAAAATGACTTTGATTTTGATGACCCCCTCTTTTTGGGATGTGGATTTATTAACAAACTCGTTTGTTAGATAATTATTTTCTTACAACACATGACAATACTTGATATGATGATTTTAATTGCCTCTTGTTTAATTCGAGCTAACATTAATGCTAATAAATTGTTTATTGAGATAGTGTTCAATACCATCTTGCTTGTAATAGCCTTTAAATCTCCTACAATTATGGATGACTATATTTGAGAATCATTGAATATCCTCAATTCTTACAATAAGGTATAAGATTATACTTGATTATTATTTGAGATACTAAAAACCCTTAGATAACTTCTTTCTACTATTCCTCAAAAATTCATAAAAACTCTTTATGCCTACAACCACAATTCTTACATATGATAATTAATATAAATCCAAAAAATAAATAATTATTTATATTTTAAAATGTATATTAATTACAAAATTTTAAAATTTATTTTAAAACATATCTTATATATTTAAATTCTACATGTTAAATAATATCTTGATAAAATATCAAAACATATCTTAAATATTTAAATTCTACATGTTAAATAATATCTTGATAAAATATCAAAACATATCTTAAATATTTAAATTCTACATGTTAAATAATATATTGATAAAATATCATAATTCTACATCTTAAGAAAAGATAACTTTTAACATCTTAATCTTTGCAAAATTTTCAAAACTAAATTCAAACATAATTGTATAGGAAAGAAAAACCCCAATTCTTACATATGATAATTAATATAAATCCAAAAAATGAATAATTATTTATCTTTATAATATATATTAATTACAAAATTTTAAAATTTATTTGAAAACATATTATATATTTAAATTCTACATGTTAAATAATATCTTGATAAAATATCAAAACATATCTTAAATATTTAAATTCTACATGTTAAATAATATATTGATAAAATATTATAATTCTACATCTTAAGAAAAGATAACTTTTAACATATTAATCTTTGCAAAATTTTCAAAACTAAATTCAAACATAATAGTATATGAAAGAAAAAATAATGATTGGATTTCCGCAGATGTAAGCAAATAAATGTTCCTTATAAATTTAAGTATTAATGTAATGGCCCTTCGTTATGCTTAAGAAAAAGCTAAAAAACGTAAAAAAAAAAAATGCGTTAAGAAATTAATATCAACATATGATTATAGTAGTACCTAATCAACAAAATCATAAGTAAAAGAAGTACCACTTACTCATCTTTGAAATCAATAACAATGCATTTAATGAGTCAACAAAGGACAGTGACACATAAACATAAGTAGCGAAGGAGATCAACACATCATAATCATCTTGAAATGATTTACAACACTTACAATCAGATAATGAATATAAACTGACTACCCACCCGACCTACCCTGCAAGGTTAGGACCTCCAAGACACATAATAAATGCTCAAGCCCAGGTTCCAATTGATTTTAACCATTTAAGGTCTCAGGGCTAGTGATTGTTCTGAGGACAAGGAGGTGTCTACATCCCACTAAAAAACAAGTCCAGTCATCAACTAGATCCATCCATCAATCCTATTCATCAATTAATCATGGCGAAAGGGTAATCAGTATCATTATCAATCATACATAACCAATTAAATATGTGTTGCACATGAGAGTAAACAATTCTAGAACAATCACATGTCGACTTAAGTAAGACGCAAGAGAAAGCTAGTCACTAAATAAGTCATATATTTAATAAATTCATGACGCCATATTAGTTAACATTTAAATTCAATGTGCAAAAGAATAATGACGAAGCAATCACACGCCCACTTAAATCAAGGTGTGCAAGTACATTTTTTTACTAATCTAATCATTCATCACCATTATTGCAAGGCGGCGAGTAATCAAGCTAAATCATTTTACATCCATCGTTAATCCAATGTGCAAGCAATACAATAATTTAATCACCACATAATCCATGGCACAAAGTAAATTTATAACTTAAGAATTCATACATCAATTTAAGGGAAGAAATAGTAAATTATACACATATCATTATACATCAACATTGTTCATAATGTGGAATTCATCAACATTTGTATCGTGGCGCACAAATGATTTATTTACTTAAGTAATCACCCCTCTACATTTTCAAGGTGCGCAAAAAATCTAATTGTTAAATTAATCTCACATCAACATTAATCAAGGCGCTTGTTAGCACATAAAGTTGTCATGGCTCATATATAGTTATTGTTAAAACCTGTGTCTACACATTTGAAGAGTCTCTCCCTTTTATGCATACCTTCCTATAAGTTTTTCCTCTTTTGGTTGATAATGAAAGGCCGGTCAAGTATGTTGTATGTGTGGGGAAAAACTATGAGAAAAATGCATCACTCAGAGCAGTCCATTTTGGGCTTGACTTACAAGCAAACAAGCGGGTTCAATTTTCAACCATAAGATCTGAGCGAGAAAAAGATCATTCGTTAGATCAATTAAAGATTAAGTCACGACCATTAGATCTCATTGGAGAGAGATCGATGGTGGGAAGGCATTGCCGGGATCAGGAAGAAAATTAAAGTTTCTACAAGTTGTGAGCCCACAATCACTCAGGATCATTGATCTTTATAGATCAATAGATCAACGGTGCATATCGATCCATCTACAAACGAGAGTCTTCGCATTGCAGATATCATCAAGGAAATTAAAGAGTGAGCGAGTTGAGTCTCTACAATCACTTGTGGTTTTTGATCTTCAAGCAGGGGACACGTGTCAGGCGATCTCGTACTCTGGGAGGAAGCAAGCAGAAGCTGAGTAAGTAAAGGACTCCTAAAGGCCCAAAGCTCATATTTCATCTAGACCATCCATCAAGGAGGACACGCGGCACCAGATCTCTCACTTTGGAGACTTAGCAGTCTGGAAGGTTTGCGGAGTGAAACACTACAAAAAGAATAACTCGAACTCTCAAAGTGAATCTTGGCCTTCCAAAACAAGAGGCCATGTGCAGATAGATCCAACACTTCGGAAATACAACACTTCAGAGGATTGTGCGAGCAAGAAGAAGAAAAATCCCGAAGCCCGAACTCCTAAAGTGAACCTCAGTCGTCCAAAACAGGAGAACATGTGAAGGAAGATCTCTCACTTCATAGATATGACACTCCAAAGGATTATAAGAGCTATGCATTGAAAAGGCCCGAAGCCTGAACTCCCGAAGTGAATCTCGTCCATACAAAACAAGAGGGCACGTGTAGACAGATACAACACTTCAGAATTATGACACTTTGGAGGATTTTGCGAGCAAGCAGAAGAAAGATCCCGAAGCCCGAACTCCCAAAGTAATTGTGTATTGTTTATCTAAAATCTAATAGCAATGCGTGCCAACAAAAGAAGGGCATTCTCAAATCGTGAATTGTGAAAATATCGACGACCACACTTGATTGCAGAGATAGAAAGTGATCGAGCGCTAAAATCTTAGAGCAGTCCCGGAATTGAAACCATGGTATAGCTAAGGAGGTACGCGGAAGTTGGTGGTGTATTGTGTGGGTCATAGCAGTGTGGATCCAAACTGCCCTTGGCAATTTCAGCAATCATGTTCTTATATACTGCACAATATGATAGAAGTGCATGGTGGTAAGCTAGGCGTAAGGCCTCATCCTGATTTGAAGTAGAAATTAGTTAATGAAAGAAGAACTGATGGTTGAACAATCCACTACCCCCTTAAATGAAAGCATGGGGGTCTAGTCGAGGAGACAAAAAAATGTCATCCTAAAGTACCACAAAGGGAATTTTCTCTTGCATGCACATACTAACCAGAGTTTCCTTCTGACAGAAGGAACAAGAAAGACAAGAGAAGACACATAGCACTAGAAATGAGGTGCCCAAGCAACAAGACATGTCGATTGTTTTGATTATAAATACATCAGATTAATGATATGTCTAGAAGAGGGGGGTTCGGCCCAAGACCGGAGGAGGTTTTGAGAAATTTTTATGACTGTATATTTCAGTTTGTAAGTCGGAGAGGCATGTAGTTGTAGATTGTATTGTTATTGAAGACTCATATGAGTTGTTTCATCATATTTGTCTTCTATGTTCTCGGCTCTATTCTTCATCTTGTCTGAATGTAATTTTTTATTTTAAGGGTTAAAATTTTCCTTTGATTGATAGATTCCTGATGTGGTAGAGGATCTATTTTAAGCTTGCCTATTTATCATTGTTTACTATTCAAACACATCTAATTTCTATTCTTTATCTTGTTTGAATGTATTGTTGATTTTAAGGATTAAAATTTTCCTTTGATCGATAAATTCTCGATGCAGTAGAGGATATGATGTAATCTTTCCTATCTATCATTGTTTACTATTCAGACACATCTAAATTCTCTTCACAGAGAGGATATCTGCTTAGCAAATATTCGTCTTTATGTTATTCTCTTATTTCTTCTCTTCATCATTATACAAATATTTTGTTTGATAGGGAGCTTAGATTCCTTCATTGAGAAGATTGTTTATGACTCCATAGCCCAATGGTCCATCATTGATCTATAGTGATATCTATTGTCTTTTCCTTTATTTAAAGTGTCATAGATTCACCTACTCAAACCATTTTAATCCATTTACATTTTGATGGGTATTGGGATTATCCTCTAGCAGCCCGAGAGTGACTCTCAGTGCTAACAATGCTCATGTAATAAAATCACATCAAAACATTCAATACATCTCTTTTAATACATGGTGCAAAATAAGAATTAATTTCAATTCATCCGCAAAGTAGTCATGTTTTTCAATGAGGCTTACAATTTACTTTGTAAAGTCCCCAACTTAGGTGCTATCAATCTACATTAGTCCTTCAAAAATTTAATTCATACTCAAGTAAATTCGATACATCACCTATAATGCATGCACAAATATAATTATTTTACTCATTTATAGACTAACCCCAAAATAAATCAAGCATTCAGTAGAGCCTTTTATTGACATGCCATAGATATATAAAGTGCTCATTAAAATTAACATTGAGATATAAAATGACACTTAACAACGAATATTAAACTTGAAGACTTCTAGACATCATATGGAAAAGGATACATATAAAGCTATGTGATCGCATTGAAAGAAGATATCTGCCTTTGAAAATTACTAACTACAATCAAATGAAACTAAAGGATGCTCCAATGTGCAAGGTATCTTCTAATGCCAAAAAAAAGTGTAGGAATAAGAAAAAGGAAGGGACTTGATAACTCAAAGACATGAAGGAAAACACAGAGTTGGTAAATTCCCCAACAACGCGAAGATAATGAGGAAAGTTTTGGGTAGAAATAGTGAGCAACACGCAGAGATAAAGAAGGTGAAAACTCATGCTAAATCCCCCACAAGCTAGCACATTTTACACAATAAACAGCGCAGAGATGAAGATGGTAAAAATACGGGATGGTTTCCCCCACAAGATAGCAGGTTCTACACATAAAAATGTAGAGATAAACATGGTATAACCGCATGCTGGTTTCCCCCACATTATGAGCACATTTTTACACCAAAACACAGAGGTAAGCAGGGTAAAAACTCTTGCTAGTTTCCCCCACGGTATGAGCACGTTTTTACACCAAAAACCTAGAGGTAAGGAGGTTAAAAAATATTGCTAGTTTCCCTCACAATCTAATCACGTTTTTACACCAAAAACATAGAGATAAGGAGGGTAAAAAATCTTTCTAGTTTCCCCCATTGTCTGAGCATGTTTTCACACCAAAAATGCAGAGGTAAGGAGTGTACAAACTCTTGCTAGTTTCCCCCACAGTTTGAGCACGTGTTTCACCAAAAATGTAGAGGTAAGGAGGGTAAAAACTCTTGATAGTTTCCCCCACAATCTAAGCATGTTTTTACACCAAAAACACATAGGTAAGGAGGGTAAAAACTCTTGCTAGTTTCCCCCATAATCTAAGCATGTTTTTACACCAAAAACGTAGAGGTAAGGAGGGTAAATTTCCTAGGCATCCTTCAGCAAAAACACAAATGTGGAATATGCATTGGCAAAGTAAAAATTTACTGGAGAGTGAGAAAAATGTGGGTAAATTGCCTGGGATTCCTTCAATGAAAACGTAGAGGTGGAGTGTGCATTGGCAGAGTAAAACTTCGTTGGAGAGTAAGAAAAAACATGGGTAAGGATCAGAAGAATTTTTTATGAGTTCCAGATCAATTTTGGTCGGCAATGACCTCATTAGAGAAAAAATTCGATTTGGAAAAAATGTGTTATGGATCAGATAATACAAACTCAGGTTCAAATTAAAGGGCAGTGATCAAACATTATGTATGTAGACATTCAAGCTCAGATTGAAATTAACCAAGCAGTGATCAAATATTATGTATGTAGACATTCAAGCTTAGATTTGAAATTAATAATGGTGGTGGTCAAACATTTATATATGTATACATTCAAATCAGATTTTAAATTAACAATGGTGGTGGTGAAACATTTATATATGTATACATTCAAGCTCAGATTTACATTAAAAATGGAGGTAAAATTATTAGGAATGTGCCTTCTATCATTTATAAAAGCATATAGGATCTTATCTCTTGATCTTAAGTTCTCACACAGTTACACAAGGTAAAAAAAAAAAATAGATTATACAAATTAATCCAATGCGATTACAAATTTAAATAAAAATACAGTAACTGAGGGCAAGAAGTTGATGATGATCTCATGTGCTTACGCTCCGTCCCACTCCTCGCTTGCTAACCATGAAGACCTGACCGATACCTTCCATTGAACGTTAGGGGTACTCTTATTCCCCCTTAACCCCCCGAGACACAAAGGGGCCACTCACAAACACAACCAGAAAAATCTAGCTCCCAACTCACCTCTCAAGGTTGAGCTACCACTCTCTCTTTTTCGAGCTGGGTATCCCAACTCTTACAAGAAAAATCAATCAAATAAATTCCAACAGCATAACTTTATGCATACCCATCATGATCCATTCCTCCTCATAGCCATTTCTTTTATATAATTTTTATTAGTGTCCATTTTCCAATTTCACATTAAATTCATTTTTTTTTAATTAATTAGAAATTACTCTCCCCCGTACACTTGTCACCCGATTCTTTAGTTGCACCAAAAATTCACTATTTAATTTAATTAAATGTCAATTTCCCTCACCCATCCTAAAAGGACTCCTAAAATCACTCCTAGTTGTCTCTTTATTGCCTCTAATTCCTTTTTAATGGTTGATGTCTTTCTAAAACTTAGTTGTGTTTAATTTAAGAAATTTCTTTAGTTAGACTAGACTAGATTACTTTCTATTCTTCCACATTCTTTTTTATATTTATTTATTTTCTTATCTTAGTTCCAAATTGGTATTCTTTTGCACACATTTATATAATTAAATCTTTAGATACAAATTTTTACTCTTTTCAATTCCTAACTTGTTTTTTCTTCATCCCCCATCATTTATCAAATTTATAGTTTAAATTTTTGTATTCTTACTCACTTTAGACTTAGGTTCAAATTTTTAAACTAGGCTTAGAAATTTTAAGGAGATTTTATAATTAATAAAGACTACTCATTTAATAATTATTTTAAGTCTGACCATGTCAAAAAAAATATTATTTTCTAGGAACCTAGGTTCAGTGACTCACCTTTATTAAATATCGTGGTGTTCCCTTCAAGATGCACTCTATGCTCCAAGGGTGCCACTCACCTTTATTCAAGTTTTAATTATGCGACATGCCCTTCAAGACGCACTATGTGCTCCAAAGGTGCCACTCGCCTTTGAATGATTTTTGTAGTTGTCCAACCCTTGGAGTCAATACTCCATCAAGAAATCTTGTGAGATACTAAGGGCCTCTAAGGAATAAGGACCCTACCTTATTGCGCACCCCTTAGAATATTCGTGAGCAATTGTTTTAGTCTTCCCTCATAGTATTGTGGATCTCTAGAACTAGGTAATATTTAACCTACAATTCGATCCACGATGGAAGTGTTAGTAGGATGTGGCAAGGATGTTGCCACACCTCTACCTCAATATGTGGTTGTTGTGCATGGCCCCTTTACTCCTTAAGTGAGCCTGATTAGAAAGAAATCGTCATCATGCATCCATCAACGAAACATTGTCAATTATCCATAACAACATCATAATATACTCGATCATATGTCACACATGCATAAATAGAAAAACCCAAACCATTTATAGTCCACTCCTTGACCCAATCCAGAGTCCAAGAAGGTCCATTGATGCCATCGACATCCTCGATCTGTCAAGTTCCCTGCACACTCAAGAGAAGCATGCCAATAGCACATGTCTATACATAGATATTAAATAACATAACATCATAATCCAACAACAACATCATCAAAATCCATAAGCAAAACAGACAACCATATACTAAATCAGATCACTTGCACACAAGTGTCCTCAAAGAATAAGTCAAATCATGTGTGCGCAAGAGCAGGATGTTACAATTCATAATTTGTTTTTAAAGTACTATATATATATATATATATATATATATATATATATATATATAATCATATATGTTAAATATTTTTAATTCATTTATCACGAAAAATTAAATATTAAATTATGTTTTTTATTTTTCACAAAATTAATTAAATATTAAAAAATTTAAATTTAATTTAAATAAATATAAATTAAATATTAAATATGTTAATTGGGTTTAGTTTGAGTGCTTGAGAAGAATAATTGTTATTTTTTTTATTTAAATATTACATGTTGAACTCTTAATGAATATATTATTATGATACCTTAAAAAAATAAAAATTATTAGTAAACATCTTCCTTAAATAAGCACATTCCCATTTAGAAAAACTACATAATAATGGACATATTCTTTAAATAAACACAATTTCAATTTTAAAGGACTATATAATGTCATGCATAGTCATATGATAAAATAATGACAAATAAGACGCACTAATAAATTTATCTTTCACCATGTCACTTACATTATGAACATTAGGTTGAAAATGATATCCCTCTAAGCTCTAATACCAAGATGATGCTAGTATCTACATATAAAAAATAATCTTAACTCAAAATATGATGTTAGTATCTACATATAAAAAATAATCTTAACTCAAAATATCATTAGAGATTGTGTACAATACGATGTCATTTAATATAGTTGTCATTCAAAATGATTATGATATTACGATGTCATTTAATATAGTTGTCATTATGTCATTCAAAATGATTCACATGTCAAAGAAATGGATGATATATATACCCTTGAAGGTTGAGTGTGTATATCTACAAGACTTTATATATACATATCCCTAAAGTGAGGGTGTGTGTTCTCGAAGGTTTTTATTTTTTTCCACTGAAAATTGCACATTATATTAAGATATATAATATGTTTACAATATTGAAATCATTACAACATATTAGTCTCCTTGAGTAACCATATCTAACCATATCAGAGAAGCTACATAGTGTTGATATTATGGTAGTTGCGGGAGGTATTTACCTCCATGTGTAAACCCGACGAGAATAGAATACTCCAAGAAGCAAGAAGAAACCCTAATTAGTTGGCTAATAACCCTAGAAGACAAGTCGGCTCAAGAGGATAATTTGTATTAGGTCATTAGGCACCCAGAATGAGAAGTCGGCCTAGGTAGTTTGCCAGTTTTAGTATAAATACAAGAGGCTAGTCTTCATTCTGGCAGACATTCTCAAAACTGTAAAAGAAACACTTGTGCACACTGCAGTTGGCCAGTTTGTGTGCAAGTTTGGAGGAGAGTTGTCGTTGCAGCTGCTATAGCTAGAATATTTCGGTTTTGGCCTGGACTCTCTCTTAGTTATGGTTTGGAATCTCTAATCAGCTCTTGATACTCCTGTTTGGTGCGTTATCCTTGGAGAGAGGTGTGCTATATTGTTTAGGCTATCTAGCCTAGGGTTTGCTTCCGAAATGATTCTTTGTCAAGGTTAAGGTGCTCGAGGGTGGCTTCGACCTATGGTTGGGTGACAATAGTGATATTGTCTATGGTTAAATGAACACATCCATTATATTCTAACAGTTTATGGGCCTACACTTCCTTCATTCAATCTAATCACTAGAAGGGAGCATAGCCATAAGGATACTAAGCTCATTGAAGAACTGCCACTAGGGTTTCTAGCAGAAGCAGTTACTAAAGCATTTTCGCTAGGGTTACTAGCAAGTGTAGTTGTAGAAACCCTAATCCTCTCATTGATGCACCTAAAGTGAAGGGATTGACCTAATTTTTGGATAGACTAGTGCACCCTAGACTAGTGCATCTCTTGGCACTCTCAGCAAGCCAAGACGGCAAAGTTTGAGTTTTTGGTCAAATCTAGGGTTGACCAAGTCAAAGAAACCATGACTTACTCTATGAAGTCAGAAAATAATTTATATGGGGCTTCTAAATTCAGAGCATGGAAGACAAGGATTGAACTCATCCTTGCCAAGAATGAAGTGTTGGATATCATGAAAGGAAAGATCGTGGAACCAGAGTTTGAAGAAGGAAAAGAGAAGGAACTGCAAAATGTTGCAGTTATGGAGAAGTTCAGAGACAGTGACATCAATTCCATGAGTATCATAGTCAACTCTATAAAAGACCACTTGATACCCTACATCTCCCATCTTGACTCATCTAAGAAGATGTATGATGCCCTAACAAACCTCTTCTCAATCAGAAACATTGGACAAGTAATGAGTCTGAAGAATGAGCTCCGTGACATGAAGATGAATGATGATGACGATATAAAATCATACTTTGTGAGAATATCTCAGTTAAGAGATCAACTACAATCTATTGAAGAGATCATTTCATAAAAGGAATTGGTAAACATAGTACTCAATGGTCTTCCCAAGACATGGGATGCATTTGCTGCAAGCATGAACACAAGGAAGGAGTATCCTACATTTGAAGAACTTTGGACTTGTTGTGCACAAGAAGAATCAAGAATAAGTGCAAAAGAGAAACCCCAAAAGAAGTACAATGATCAAGCCTTCACAACAAGGTTCAAGGATTTCAGGAATAAAAAGAAGTTTGGCTCCAGGAAGAAATCAAATAAAGAGAAAGATATGTCAATAATACATTGCTTCAATTGTCGAAAGTATGGTTACTACAAGAATCATTGTCCCAATTTAAAAGGAAGGAAACACACGAAGCATCAGTTGCCAAAGAAAGGGAACCCTCAAAGAAATCCAAGCAGGAAAAAAAAAATTCTTCTTCTAAGACAAGGTAACAATACTCTTCATAGTTCTTCTACATACCATGTTTTTCATATCTATTTCCTAGAAAATATTATGTTCAAAGAGAAACTACATCTATGGAAGAATAACAAGATAAGGATTTCTATCACAATGACTATAAGTTAGGCAATACACATGAAAGGATGAAGTACATCAACAAAACCTGGTAACAATTCATATGGAAGTTATTACATAAGTAACAACTGCAAGATAAGCCGAAATTAGAATCAATCTTGAAGAAACCTAGAAGAAGTAAAAGACAGAAAGAAGTCAGCAATCAAGAAAAAAATTGGAAAAAGACTTGTGACACTTTGTAGAAGGAAATAATGATGCAGACGGAAGCATGGGCTCTATTAGCTAGAGGGAGTTGATTACATAATTCCAAAAGATGAGCATGCACTCATGCATGAAGCAAAGATTGGGAGGGAGCTAATCCTAAATAATATGATCCACTGAAGATGATGAAGTATCTATCCATGGTAGCAACAATGAAAAGTAGCATGTGTTCAGTTTGACTTTAGAAGAATTCTTCTTTGAAAAGAAGCCTCAAAGTATCCCTAGTTGTCTATACACATCCATGATCCTATGATGAAAGGAAGAAGCCAGAATCTTCAAAGCATGGAATCTATAGAAAACTCCATGGAACCAAGAGCTAAAGAGAAACATGAGGAAGAACATGAAGATTCTGACAAAGAAAGAAAAGCCAGAACAACTAGTCATTGCATCGAGAATCACAAATGACCAGCCTAATCTAAACTCACTAGAAGAAATCAAGCAGAGGAAATGAAAGTTGTGATGAAAGCTGTGTATGGAGGACTTATGAATGCAAGCATTGTGATATCCAGACCTATAGGTTCTCCGAGATGGAGGGAGAAGACTATGATGATTGCTTGTTCTAGTAAACCAGACATACCTCTACATGAGCCAGTATATCGTCTGCAATATCCATGGGTTGGAGTTTACATGTAGAGAAACCTCAAGGCTTTGAGGTATACCAAAAAGAGACCCTTGTATGCAGATGGAAGAAGAACTTGTATGGATTCAAACAACTTTGTGCAGAGCCTTCAATGCACAGTAGAAGTGTGGTGAAAAACTTTCTATAACAAAGATATTGTATGATAATGGTTACTCAAAAGTCTAGGATGATGGATTGCTAATCCATGACAAAAATCTCATGATGACAAAAGAAGTATCACTTGGATATGTTGAAGTTTGACCCTTTCCACGGTGTTATGAGCTAGCAAGAAACAAAATGTGAATCCAACAATGATATACTATATTGATCAGATCTATATGAAGCCTTCAAAAGAATACCAATGTTCCAGAAAGACTGAAGTACATTGAGATAAAGCATTACACTCTTAGTGATGAATTCCAGAAAAGAGAAAGTGGTTCTCCAATATATATCTCCACAGATGAGAAGATAAGCAGACATTTTGGTAAAGCCTTTGTCCAAGATGAAAGAGTTTGTGTACTCAAGTTGGAGCTTGTGGAGACGACTTCCTTATTGAAAAAGGAAGATATGACTCCCAGGTTGGGAGGGATAACTGATGTGTTATTGATTTATGGATAGCCATTTTTCAGTTCGAAAAATGGTTCAGGATGAGCAGTCCCTTTCCAGTTCGGAAAGTGGTTCGAGATTTCTCACGGACATGCATTTTCTAGTTCGGAAAATGGTCCAAATCGAACAGTCATTTTTGTAATAAAAATGGTTCTATGGATTGTTGATGTAATTTAGACAATGATTCCCATTGTGGTTAACATGAGGAATGGTCTAGTATAGTATCTCTTCTTGATGGTCACTCTTAGTAGTGGTCAAGAAGACAAATCTGCCTTGTTGGATAGACATTCTTTCAAAGCTCACAGTTGTCAGGAGTTTCGAATAATGGTCTGTTTTGGAGGTTGGTGTAGGATAGTCATTTCCTTAGGAAGTGGTCCAAATGGTCATTCCCTAGGGAAGATTCATTCTCTCTAGGTTTCACTTTTTTTAGTGTTGGAGGAATGGCCTAGATAGGTGAATGGTCCAGGTTCATCAATCAGGGACAAAAATTCCCTAGGGCAGACTCATTCACTCCAGGTTTCACTTTGTTTAGTGCTAGAGGAATGGCCTAGATAGGTGAAGGGTACAGGCTTAGATACTAGGAAAAATATTATTCCTTGCTTGAGAAGAATAGTCCATATAGCTCATCGTTGATGTTTTAATTTCTTAGGGAAGATTTTGTTCCAGATCTCACAGATGTGAGTGGAAGAATGGCCTACATGATTCAATTTATATATCATAACAATGTTTTTTTGTGTAGGTTGATGATATGATTGTTATGGAGATTGTATGTATCTGGACAGTAGATGTATACTACTATAGTGGATGTGTTCCACTAATTGTGACTATATGTCACTAATCAAGTATTTGTGTGCTACTTGGTGTGGCAGTGCACCACTAGATTGTAGTTTTGTAATACTATGGATAGACACAATTGTTCTATTGAATGAAATTATTCCGATCGCCTTGAATACTATCAGTAGTGCTGGAAATGATTATCATCTATATGGATGATCAATGGATAGATATTTCCCAAATGGAAAATGGTTCAGAACATTTATTCTTCTAGGACATATGTCTGGATTAGAAGAATGGCTCTTGTGTCACTTTGTGGAGTGAGTGAATTATCCAACATCATGTCTGATTACTCAAATGGAGTATGGTTCCGAGAGATGATGAAGCTGATGACACTCGTAGTGATGATGGTGCTCATGATCTAATCATGAGATAGTCTAGATGACTATGTTGATGCTACCAAGTGAATGGTATGTTTGTTCTCAAGACCATTACCTTCAAATACATCCCTAGCTAGGAGGGAGTGTTGATATTATGCTAGTTGCGGGAAGTATTTACCTCCACGAGTAAACCCAGCAATAATAGAATACTCTAGGAAGCAAGAAGAAACCCTAATTATTTGTCTAATAACCCTAGAAGACAAGTTGTCTCAAGAGGATAATTTGTGTTAGGTTATTAGCATCCAAGAGAAGAAGTTGGCTAAAGGAAATATTATATACTAAGTAAATAGGCACCCAGAATGAGAAGGTGGCCCGGGCAGTTTGCCAGTTTTAGTATAAATACAAGAGGCCAGTCTTCATTCTGGCAAGCATTCTTAGAACTACAGAAGCAACACTTGTGTGCACTGCAGTTGGCCAATTTGTACACAAGTTTGGAGGAGAGTTTTCGTTCCATCTGCGGTAGCTAGTAGATTTTGGTTTTGGCCTGGACTCTCTCTTGGTTATGGTTTGGACTCTTTGATCAACTCTTTTTACTCTTGTTTGGTGCTTTATCCTTGGAGAGAGGTGCAATATCTTGTTTAGGCTATTGAGCCTAGGATTTGCTTCCAGAATGATTATTTGTCAAGGTTAAGGTGCTCGGGGGTGGATTTGGCCTATGGTTGGGTGACAATAGTGATATTGTTTAAGGTTAAATGAGCACATCCATTATATTCTAACACATAGCACATCAAAGAGACCTTCAAAAAAAAAAAAATTTAGACTTTCCAAGCATTAGACAAAACTATTACAAAAATATGTTTTGTCTTACATACATACAAAAAATGCATAAAAAAAGACAACCTTCATACAAGTCTTCACACAGATAGATCCCACTAGAATGTCTTCTAGTACAACTTTAAAAAGATCCTTGGTCCCTCTTGACGATCTACCCACTGATTGTATGCTATGGATCCTAGGTGCGCAGTGAGGGCCTTTTTTGATAAAAAATTAGCCTCTTGATTCTCTTCTTTGTATACATGAAAAAATGTAATAGATGAAAAACAACTTGAAGAGTTCCTTTATCCTATCCTTTCAACAGTCAATTGAGATTTCCTGTAGAGATCCTTTTTCATTAAGCCAATCAATTACTATTTTTGAATCCCCAATGACATGAAAGTCAGTGATAGAGAGTCTATGAGCCAAGGTTAGAGAATACCAAACACCCAAAAGTTCTGGTCTTGTGTTTGTTCCTTCGCCATAGTTAAGAGTCCACCTGTAGACTGAAATATCATTGATTTTGATGACTCCACCCACATCGCTTTGTCCCCATTTTTTTTAGCAAGCCCATCAAACCATCCTATGATTCTATTAATTGGTAAAGTGTGGATTGAACATCTAATAGAGTTCTTATTTTCTTGTGGCATGTGGCTTCTCACTACACCTAAGGAAAGAAAACAAACCTTCTCAAGAGATGGTTTCCTTGACTAAAAAATAGTCAAGTTCCTTTCGAGCAAAATGAACCAACATATGAGAGATGGTAGTGATGAAAGACTATGATTTTGGAAATCCCATTTTGCAAAACAAGCCTTCACTGAATTTCCTATCCACCCTGTAGAATTCTTGTGTTCCTCTTTGATCTTTTTCCATACAGTGCGTTTGAAAGGGAAATAAACAAAAATATGAGTTCGAGATTCCCCATTTCCTTTGCAAAGATGAAAGAATCCTGGCCCAACCCAACCTCTCTTTTGAAGGTTATTCCATGTAAGTAAATTATCTTCAATGAGAATCTAGACAAATAGTTTAATCTTTTGTGGAAAATTCCATCCCCACAAATTTTTCCTCCATCCTCGTATTTTGTTTTTGCACAACTTGGATGCAAGAGAATTGTAAAATGTTTTAGTTGTTATCATTCTAGATCTATCACCACCAGTCCATATTAGCTCATCCTGTCTGTTAGAAATAGAAATTCTAGCTCCAATCAAGCTCACCCTGTATTGGTCCCAAGCAGAAGTGTAGTCACCTTCCAAACCCAAATCTCTACTAACAAGTCAATTGGAGAAGATTGACCCCTGCATAGGAGCATGGCTAGCTTGAAATAGAAAATACACATTTTTTCTATTTAAAAAAGTAATGAACTCAATAGTTAGTATGGAATCCTTCCCCATGCCCAAATTTCATCCTTTCCAAAAATAATGGAATCACAAGCACTCGGTTTCCAAGCGAGCCAGTGCACAATCAAAGGTAAAGAGTTTAGAAGGTTTTTCCAATTTTGGGAGCCAAAAGATGAGACTGGAAAATTTGAGCACAACCAAATTGACACAGAGATGTGGGGAAAGTATTTGTCTTTTAAAACCCCTTTCCAGATGCCTGGATGCATCAATCCATGCCACAAATATTTTGCAGCCAAAGCCCTTGAAAAAAAGTAGATGTTTCTTAGCCCCCATCCGCTAAACACCTTGGGTTTTGAGATGGTCTCCCAATTGCACAAGTGAAAGTTCGAAGCCTGTTTTTTTCTAGACCAGAGAAAGGAGAAAACAAATTTACGGATCATGTTCATAATTGAGGTCGGGATGTGTGCCAAGGCCATCCAATAAAATGATTGGATTTTGAGCACCGCTTTAATCAAAATTAATCTTCCTCCCAAGGAAAGAAAATGATTGCACCAGTGGAAAATATGATTCTCATATTTCAACAATAGCCATTGCCAATCCTCCACCTTGTAACTTTCCAACTTTAAATAGAAACCCAAATAATTAAACCCGACCGATAGACTTGAAAAGATAAAATGAAACAGTGATTTAAACTCATCTAGAAGAACTTGTTGGACTCCATAATGTAAAAATGTGTACTTATTAACATTGATCATCAATCCATTTGCATCACAAAAGGAATTTAAGAGTGTGTGAATTTTCTGCCATTCAAAAAAGGAAGCTTTGGACAGAATAAGCACACCATCCAAGAAACATTTGTTCCAGTCAGCTTCCCTTCAGATTGACCTTTTTTAAGAGAGAGACTCAAACCCTCCATCACTATAATAAACAAAAGAGGAGACAGTGGGAAACCCTGTCGCAATCCTCTACCACTATTGAAGAATTTTATGGCCTCCCCATTGATCAAAATGGCATATGTTGCTGAGGCAACACATACCATAACCCATTTTGTCATAAGAATTCCAAAGCAACAATGAATAATCATAAGACTTATATAATTCCAGTTAGTGCAATCATAATCCTTTTTTAAATCCAGCGTCAAAATGATAGCTTGAAGTTTTTTTTCCTTGATACTGTGAAGGAACTCCTGTGTTGTCCTTATAGAATCTAGAATCTACCTGCCCTTGAAGAAACCCAACTGTTCTTCAGACAAGCTACAAGAGAGAATTGGTATGATTCTCATTGCTATCACCTTTGTAATAAAATTATAACATAAATTGCACAGATCTATAGGGAGAAATTCAGAGAAGGAAGTAGGATGGTTGGTTTTTGGAATCAGAGGTATGGAGGTAGAATTAATTAGTCGAAAAACTTCGCCATGATTTTTTTCTTCCTCCACCACAACAAGTAAATCTAGACCAACCATGTCAAAGAAGTGAAGGAAGAATCATACAGTCAACCCATTAGGGCCTGGACTTTATCCTTGGGAAAACCTTTAAAAACATATGAAATTTCCTCAAGTGTGCGGGGATTTTCAAGAGTGATGACTTCGTCCTCCAATACAAGATTTGGATACAAGCGAACAATATCCATCTGATCACACAAATTAAATTGGCTCGTGTCTTGAAAAAAATATTTAAAGTAGGAAATTGCTTCATCATTAATAGCATCCTGACCTGAATGAACTCGGTCATCTTCATCAGTGATGTCCCAGAGGTGTTTTTTATTCCTCCTATAGCTTGCAAATCTGTGAATTTTTTTTGTATTATTGTCTCCACTCTTAATCCATATAGCCCTAATCTTTTTCCTCCAACATTCTTCTTCTGCCAAAAAAAATTTGTTGCGCTCTGCCTCCAATAACATCAAACAATTCTCAAGATCGTCATTAAGAAATCCTTTAAATTTCTGAACATAGAGCAGTTTTAGATCACCTTCCAAAATTTTTAAATATTCCCGTTCCCGAATAAGTTTTTCTTTCGACCATATTTTTACTCGTCAGAAGGGATAGCTTATTGACTAATCTTATTTGTGCCCCTTCGACTTGTTGAAACCGAGCATCGTACCGAACTTCACTAGATAGAGTGGAAAAAGAATCATCATGTAACCAAACATGATTGAACTTAAATAGATGAGCTATCACCAATAGGCCAATATCCAGTTGTAGAATAATTGAAGCATGATCAGATATGTATGGAATTCCACCCATGATCTATATCTCATAGATGGGCCTATTAAATCCATTTCCACAAAAAATCTGTCAAGTATTTTATCAATATTGGAATCTCCTGATCTACCATTACACCGCGTTGGTGATATCTCTGCCGAAGCCACATCCACCAATGATGAATTACTAAACAAGTCCCTGAAAAAGACTACCAAAGGATATGTCAAGGTTGCCAAAGCCCAAATCTCATATGAGTTTAAGGTGAAGTTCATATCACCTACCATAATCATATTAGCATGAGCTAACAGACCCCTATCTTCCATGTTTTTCCAAAAAAAAATCGGTCTATGCAAGGACCATAAACATTCAGAAGTGTGAGCTTCTTTCTATATACTAGACTAGAACTTGTTAAGCAAATACTGCCACAAGTGAGGATAGGAGAAAAAAACAAAATGTGGATCCCATGACATGAGAAGGCCCCCTGAGTTTCCAACAAAGCTAACTGCATAAGACATCCAATCCATCCTGAGAGAAAACATGAAATCCCTAGCCTTCTCCTCATTCATTAAGGTCTCTTGTAAGAATATAATAGTGGGTGAAGTCTTTGAGAGAATTCTGCGCATAGAGACATTTTTTAGGGGTCCTCCTACCCCTATGATGTTAAGAGATCAGAGAAGAATCATGATTTTTCCCTTGCGAGGGATTTTATGCCTCTAAGCACCCCCTAATCAATAATAGTTGGATGTTTATTAGACGAAAAGGAAAGGTTTGTGCCTATTTTTTGCGTGCACTTCTAGTCTTAATTGGGGATAATTAAATTCCTAAACCCCATGACCATGCAAGATCCTTCCCAGATGGTACTTATGAACTACCAGAGACTATTGCCACATCTCTCACCCCCCCAAAAAAAAAAACCACATACGCTTTCCCTAAGTAAGACGGGATAGGGACAGGACTAGTAACATCCCTATAGGAAGGTACCAAGTCGGATAACATCCTATCCAATGAATTCTCACTAGTTGTAGGTTCTCCATAACTAGGTAAAGGAGGTGAACCTTCCACTGATAAAATATCAAGAATTACTGGGTTAATCGCATCATGAGTATCAGCAGTGGTAGTGGAAGGCACACACTCATCTAACAATGAAATAGGAGTAACTAAATTTGTCTCAGGAATAGGAGCTAAATCCTCTAAAACTTTATCATGTTGCATAGTCTTGACAATCACCTCATTTACAATGCACTCCGATGAATAAAATGAATCGAGATAATCTCTTTCCCATGCATATAACGTAAAATACAATGAAGGAACGTAGTGTCTCAACTTACCAACAAAGGTGTTGTTCGAGGATGAAGGACTGTCCAAGTCCGAAGCTCTTGGGAAGCTACTAAGCTCTTGTGCCTCCAGCTCCAGAGAGTAATCATTTTTGATATTCTCCTCTGAGGGTGTCACATCAATAGGTGCACCAAAAGGATGGTAAAAAACCTTCCTAATATTTCATGTTTGTCTGCAATGTGAGCACCGGAAAGAAATCCCTAGATAGTCTAGTCTCTGTGTGAAAACTGAACCGTGCCATTCAATTTCCAAGGATTCCAACAGTCCCCCATGTATATCAACCTCTACCAGGATTTTAGCCATTCTTTTGTCCCTGGATTGAAACATATCCTCTTATATATTTATGAAATGGCCCAGAACATTTTCTATGGCCTCCATATCTTTAGAATTCCACAGCTACAATGAAAGACCTAGTAACAAGACCCAGAGATGGAGAAAAATAAAATATTTTGTCGTCAGGTTGAACTTGATCCTCCATCTCTTAAGCATAAGGATACCACCTTCAAACACCCAAAAATTCTCTAAAATATGTGCAATTTATTTAGGGGTTTTGAAGACAAAGCCAAACCAACCCCTCGACAAAGTCAAAATCTCCGGTGAATAACCTAGGATGGGTTCCCAAGTAGCGTGCATCCACTCCGTGACAAAAAGTTTGCAAAGCAAAAGATAAGCCAACCTACCCACTAGAGCACACATGGCAAGTGAACAAGATTCTTCCAACCCAATGTCCATTCCCAAAACCATTTTCCGTTTGGTTCTTTTAGGCTTCCATGCCCGCATAGTTCGCTTAGGAGTGAACCTCTTCCCCATTGAGCCTCCTCCCTATGACTCCAAAAACTGCATAAAATGGGTAGTAAAAGAGCCAAACTCATTTTCTAAAAAACCTTTGGTGCTAGCCTCCTTAACAACACCAGCTGCACTAGCAACTTCAGTAGTCAGACCAGAGAGCTGAGGAACTTCCTTGCAGAAAAAGGGCACGACAAAGGTGACTAGAAAACATGCTTTGGAACATAGAAATATGATGGAAGAGCCTCTGCCAAAAGAGTAATAGGTTCACTTGAAGTCGCAATTAGTGTGCCATTACTACCTCAGTTTTTGCAAAGATTGTCCACCATAGAGACGAAGCTCGGGTGATCCCAAGGTTCCTCTTCTACCACTCCTGAGAGGTTTTTGACCTCACAAACCATAATGAAATGTCAACTAACCTTATACAACTGCATCTTCTGGAAATACATTAAAATCAAAGTATGATATGGCACTTCGGGAATGAGAACCACACAAGAGAAGAGTCAAAATTAAAAGGTCAAAAATATTGTGGACCCGATCATAAGAAACAGAGTCCACTTGCTAACTAAAACTGTCATTTTGAAGGTCTGAAACCTTAAATTCCCATCAATCCAAAAAATATACGGAAGGAAGGGACCCAGTCCACTAAATCTGATGGTCGATGGAGAGGTGGAGAGCGCAGACGAAGAGTTAGTCACAGTGATAAAAATCCAGTCTCCTCCCTAACTAGATTAATGAATATACTACAGGTAATACGATGGTCATCGGTATGAACTACGCAGCCTGGTCGAGAGAAAGAAGCCATGAGACCTGCAACCCCAAAAAATTCCGCCAAAACCAGGATTTGAAAAATGCAAACGCTCCCTCGCCATCCAATCCCTGTCTTCGAAAGTTGGGTGTGTGTGCATGAACAAGAGTATATATATACATACATATATACATACATACATACATACATATATATATATATATATATATATATATATATATA
>JASDQU010682430.1:47304-57702 GCA_032191745.1 Picea mariana | reverse complement strand
GAAGCGCCATGTTGTTTATGAGTCTCGACCCCGTAGTGTCATTGTTACTTTGGGGGGTCATCTCTAAAAAATACTAGAAGTAGTTTCGACTACTGTTCCACCTAAAAAGTGCCGCAAGGTGGTATCTCATAATGCAAAATTTAGCTTCTTCACAATCTGTTTAAAAGAAGAACAGAACAACACTACAACCACTACAGCCTCACCCCAAGCACCTTCTATCCAACTGAAGCAAGTCGACAAGGCTGCAAAAAAGCGCAATGATTCCTTATGCACACCATCCTCTCATGTATCTTGACTGGTTGAACAACCTCGGCCTCAACAGGTTCGTGACAAACTTCCACAAACTGAGCAGCGCGACGTCTCCAGCAAGGCAAGCAACTCACCAAGATTCAGATTAAGAAAACACTTTTTCCTCTCCCTTGGGCACTCAATGCAATGTATACCGCTGCTTCCTAAGGAGAGAGGATTGATCTAGGTGGATATCAGTGACCACCCACCTTGTTCGACTGGCTCAAAACAATTTTTTGGCAATTTTGACAATTTACTATTTTTAACAGTTTTTAACTTCAAGGGCCATTTTGAGGGCCTAAATGAAGGTTTTTTAGGATCAACCAAACTCACTTATATCTAAATGAATTATTGAGGCTCGAAAATGAATCTCCTCGATGATACCTTTCCAATGGGCTATCATATGCCTAAAATAGAGATCGTATGCAAAAGTTACGACCCCGAGAAGTTAATGTACTAACTTACCCAAACGGGGCCCACATGACTTTTGGTGATTCATCTCCTAGGGTTATTTTTTTGGATGTCTAGGGTTTTTGACATTCCTGTTTATTGCAAAAATGATTTTAGATACTCATTGTAATAATCTTCTTTCGAATGCGAGTATCCGTCACATCTCTTCTCAGAGATAAGCTGCCACCATTCTAGTGAGTCTTTCGCTCTTTATTTTTACAGTCTCTATACATTTATTTCATTAATAGAAATCGAGTATTACTATATATCTTTGTTTATGGTTGCATCTATGATACATTTATGTTATATCATTGAATATCTACGATATCTCTGTGCATTTCTTTATTATATCTTCGCTCTCATTTTGTGTCGAAAATAATCCGGATCAGTGGTATCAGAGCCGGCTGTTCTTGATCATTTTTTTCAGTTCATGTCCCTGACGAGGTCCGAGTATAGAAAGTTGGGTCTCGTGCTTTTCTCTCTTGAGGAAAATCACTCTCTTACACCCAAGAAACCCTCAATGGTGGAATAAAAGAAAAATGACGGAGCATACAATCCTATAAGTCGGTTGCTTGAGCAAGCTCTCACGCGACAGAGGGACGAAATGATGGAGAATTTTTCCCACATCCTGCAAAAAATGTGGGTTAAGGGTACCCTGCTACATTTTTCATTCACAAATGTGGGTGAAGGGGACCCCACTGTATTTTATTGTTGATAGAGAAAGCCATAAGAACCTCATCTCAACAGAGGTCATCAAACAGTTGGGATTGTCGACGACACCACGGCCGTAACCATACAACATTGGGTGGCTTTGCTAAGGATGAGATCTCCATGTCAGCCAACAATGTCGATTGTCATACGACATCTATCCCTTCAAGGACAATGTATTATGTGATGTTTCCCCACTGGAGTTCTGTGATGTTCTCTTGGGCCAGCCATATCTGTGGAAGCGCCATGTTGTTTATGAGTCTCGACCCCATAGTATCATTGTTACTTTGGGGGGTCATCTATGCAGAATACCAGAGGTAGTTCCGACTACTGTTCCACCTAAAAATTGTTGCAAGGTAGTATCTTATACTGCAAAATTTAGCTTCTTCAAAATCTGTTCAAAAGAAGAACAGAAGGACACTCCACTATAGCCTCGCCCCAAGTACCTTCTATTCAATAGAAGCAAGTCGACAAGGCTGCAAGAAAGTGCAAAGTTTCCTTCTTCACAACATCCTCTCATGTATCTTGACTTGTTGAACAACCTCAGCCTCAACAGGTTCATGACAAACTTCTACAAACTGAGTAGTGCGTCACCTCCAACATGGCAAGCAACTCACCAAGATTCAGATTAAGCAAACACTTTTTCTTCTCCCCTGAGCACTGAACGCAATGGATACCATTGCTTCCTAAGGAGGGAGGATTGATCTAGGTGTATATCGGTGGCCACCCACCATGTCCGACTGGCTCAAAACAGTTTTCTAGCAATTTTGGCAATTTACTATTTTTAGCAGTTTTTAAATTCCAGGGCCATTTTGAGGGCCTAAATGAAGTTTTTTTTGGGATCGACCCACTTACTTATAGTTGAAGGAATTATTGAGGCCCCAAAATGAATCTCCTCGACAATACCTTTCCAACGAGCTATCATACTCCTAAAATGAAGATCATATGCAAAAGTTACGACCTCGTGAAGTTAATGTACTAACTTACCCAAATGGGGCCCACATGACTTTTGGCACTTCAGATCCTAGGGTTAGGTTTTTGGATGTCTAGGATTTTTGAAATTCCTGTTTATTGTAAAAATTCCTTCAGAGCCTCATTGTAATCATATTCTTGCGAATGCGAGTAGCCGTCACATCTCTTCTTAGAGATAAGCTGCCACCATTCTAGCAAGTCTTTCACTTTGTATTTTTATAGTCTTTGTGCATTTATTTCATTAATAGAATTCGAGTATTACTGTATATTTGTGTTTATGGTTGCATCTCTTATAAATTTATGTTATATAATTGAATATCTGTGATATCTCTGTGCATTTCTTTATTATATTTGTGCTCTCATTTCATGCCGAAAATAATCTGGATCAGTGGTATTAGAGCAGGTTGTTCTTGATCATTTTTTTCAATGCATGTCCTTGACGAGGTCCGAGTATAGAAATTTGGGTCTCGAGCTTGTCTCTCTTGAGGACAATCACTCTCACACACCCAAGAAACCCTCAATGGCGGAAGAAAATAAAAATGACGAAGCAGACGATCCTATAAGTTTGTTGCTTGAGCAAGCTCTCACGTGACATAGGGAGGAAATGATGGAGAATTTTTCCCACATCCTTCAATGCCTCCCCATAGCATCAGATTTATATTCATCAAGCGACCACTTTGGAGGCACCTTGCCTTTTAAGGTACAGGTCAATTTTGATATTCCTATATTTGAAGGTCAAATAGATGTGGATGCCCTAGATAAATGGTTAAACTTGCTAGAAGGTTATTTCTCTGTTCACAATTTTTCGGACTGAGAAAATATCACCTTCGCACTCCTTAAACTTCTCCCTGATTTCAAACATTGGCGAGAATCTTACTGGGAGAAAAGTTCCACCGAAGAGTCTGGAATATATGGGGCCGAGCCCACTTGGGATTTTTTTGTGCATGTTGTAAAGGAATAGTATTACCCTGTTGGCAACTATGAGAACTAGTACATGAGATGGACCACACTGCGACAAGAGAGGGGCCAAGAAGTTTCGAAGTTCATGAATACCTTCCATACCTTGCGCACTAAGTTGGGTATCAAAGACTCTGAACAACATTTGTTTCTGAAATACTGTGGAGCTCTACGTAGATACATCCAAACTAAAATGGATTTTTTGGACATCTCATCACTCGGTGTTGCTTATCAATATGCTGTTCAAATTGAGCAGAAATTTGAGCACTAGAACAAATGGGAGTTCGGGTCTGCAAATCTGCAACAACCAAAGTATGACAAAGATAACCCTAACAAACAGTCTCACAAAAACCAGTCCAAGCCACAAGAAAATAAGGGCCACGGGAAGAGAAAGAAGGACACTGGTAAATGGTGCGATTTCCACAAAATCCCCTGGCACAACACTGATGAATGTCGCTCAAAACAATCATTGGTGGTCGAGATCAAAGACAAGGAGCCAAACCCTGATTCAGAATCTGATTCTAAAAATACTTGTAAAGGAAAAATCATTGACGCAGACTCCACTGCTATTGTTGCGACCGCGACAATTCAACCAGAAGAACCAATAGATCTCGAAGAGGGGGAGCACCTTTTTCATTAAAAAATATGGGTGAAGGGGACACCGTTGCATTTTATTATTGATAACAGAAGTCAGAAGAACCTCATCTCAGTAGAGGTTGTCAAACAGTTGGGATTGTCGACAACACCACACCCACAACCATACAACATCGGGTGGCTTTGCCAAGGACGAGATCTCCGTGTCAATCAACAATGTCAATTGTCATACAACATCCATCCCTTCAAGGGCGAGGGATTATGTGATGTTTCCCCACTGGATGTCTGTGATGTTCTCTTGAACTAGCCATATATGTGGAAGCACCATGTCGTTTATGAGTCTCGAACCCATAGTGTCATTGTTACTTTGGGGGGTCATCTCTACAGAATACCAGAGGTATTTCAGACTACTGTTCCACCTAAAACATTTCACAAGGTAGTATCTCACACTACAAAATTTAGTTTCTTCACAATTTGTTCAAAAGAAGAACAGAAGGACAATGAAACCACTACAGCCTTGCCCCAAGCACCTTCTATCCAATAGAATAAAGTCGACAAGGCTGCATCAAAGCACAAATATTCCTTCTTCACACCATCCTCTCATGTATCTTGACTTGTTGAATATCCTCAACCGCAACAGGTTCGTGACACACTTCCACAAACTGAGCAGCGTGATGTCTCCAGCAAGGCAAGCAACTCACCAAGATTCAGATTAAGAAAACACTTTTTCCTCTCCCCTGGACACTCAGCGCAATGGAGACCATTTCTTCTTAAGGAGGGAGAATTTATCTAGGTGGATATCGGTGGCCACCCACCTTGTCCGACTAGCTCAAAACAATTTTCTGGCAATTTTGGCAATTTAATATTTTTAGCAGTTTTTAACTTCCAGGGCCATTTTGAGGGCCTAAATGAAGGTTTTTCAGGATTGACCCAACACAATAATATCCAAGGGCATCATTGAGGTCCAAAAATGAATCTCCTCAATGATACCTTTCCAACGGGATGTCATACGCCTAAAACGGAGATTGTATGCAAAAGTTACGACCCTAGGAAGTTAATGTACTAACTTACCCAAACATGGCCCACATGAATTTTGGCACTTCATCTCCTAGGGTTAGGTTTTTGGATTTCTAGGGTTTTTTACATTCCTGTTTATTGTAAAAATGCCTTCAAATCCTCATTGTAATCATCTTTTTGCGAATGCAAGTAACCGTCACATCTCTTCTCAGAGATAAGCTACCACCATTCTAGCGAGTCTTTCACTCTGTATTTTTACAGTCTCTATACATTTCTTTCATTAATAGAAATCGAGTATTACTTTATATCTGTGTTTATGGTTGTGACTCTAATACATTTATGTTATACCATTGAATATTTGCGATATCCCTGTGCATTTCTTTATTATATCTCTGTTCTCATTTCGTTCCAAAAATAATCCAGACCAGTGGTATCAGAGTAGGCTGTTTTGGATCGTACATGAGATGGACCACACTACGACAAGAGAGGGGCCAAGCAGTTCCGGAGTTCAAAAATTCCTTCCATAACTTGTGCACCAAGTTTGGTATCAAAAACTCTGAATGACATTTGGTTCTGAAATACTGTGGGGAGTTCAAAAATATAAGCACCATAAAAAATGAGAGTTCAGTTATGCAAATCCTCAACAACCAAAGTATGACAAAGATAACCCTAACAAATAGTCTCCCGAAAACCAGTCTAAGCCACAGGAAAAGAATGGTCACGGGAAGACAAAGAAGTACACCAGAAAATGGTGCGATTTCCAAAAAATCCTCTGGCACAACACCGATGAATGTTGCTCAAAACAATCATTGGTGGCCAAGATCAAAGACAAGGAGCTGAACCCTGATTTAGAGTCTGATTATGAAAATATTGGTAAAGGATAGATCATTGATGCAGACCCCATTGATATTGTTGCGATCGTGAAATTTCAACCAGAATAACCAACGGATCCTGAAGAGGGGAAGTGCCTTTTTCATTCACAAATGTGGGTGAAGGGGACCCCACTGCATTTTATTGTTGATAACGAAAGGCAGAATAACCTCATCTCAACAGAGGTTATCAAACAATTGGGATTGTCGACGACACCACACCCGCAACCATACAACATCAAGTGGCTTCACCAAGGATGAGATGTCTGTGTCAGCCAACAATTTCGATTGTCATACGACATCCAACCCTTCAAGGACAAGGTATTATGTGATGTTGCCCCACTGGATGTCTATGATGTTCTCTTGGGCCAAACATATATGTGGAAGCACCATGTTTTTTATGAGCATCGACCCTGTAGTGTCATTGTTACTTTTGGGGGGTCATCTCTACAGAATACCATAGGTAGTTCCGACTGCTATTCCACCTAAAAATTTCTACAAGGTAGTATCTCATACTGCAAAATTTAGCTTCTTCACAATCTGTTCAAAAGAAGAACAGAAAGACACTACAACCACTACAGCCTTGCCCCAAGCACCTTCTATTCAATAGAAGAAAGCCGACAAGGCTGAAACAAAGAGAAAATATTCCTTCTGCACATCGGAATCTCATGTAACTCGAGTTGTTGAACAACCTCAACCTCAACAGGTTCGTGAAATACTTCCACAAACTGAGCAGCGTGACGTCTCCAGCAAGGCAATTAGCTCACCAAGATTTAGATTAGGCAAATGCTTTTTCCTCTCCCCCGGGCACTCAACGAAATTGAGACCATTGCTTCCTAAGGAGGTAGGATTGATCTAGGTGGATATTTGTGTCCACCCACCTTGTCCGACTGGCTCAAAACAATTTTCTGGCAATTTTGGCAATTTACTATTTTTAGCAGTTTTTAACTTCCAGTGCCATTTTGAGGGCCTAAATGAAGTTTTTTCTGGATAGACCCAATGCAGTGATAGTTAAATGAATTATTGAGGCCCCAAAATGAATCTCATCAATGATACCTTTCCAACGAGCTATCATACTCCTAAAATAGAGATCGTATGCAAAAGTTACGACCCCGGGAAGTTAATGTACTAACTTACCCAAACGGGGCCCACATGACTTTTGGCACTTCATCTCCTAGGGTTAGGTTTTGGGATGTCTAGGGTTTTTGACATTCCTTTTTATTGTAAAAATGCCTTCAAAGCCTAATTGTAATCATCTTATTGCGAATGCGAGTAGCCATCACATCTCTTCTCAGAGATAAGCTGCCACCATTCTAACGAGTCTTTCACTCTGTATTTTTACAGTCTCTGTACATTTCTTTCATTAATAGAAATCGAGTATTACTGTATATTTGGGTTTATGGTTGCATATATGATACATTTATGTTATATAATTGAATATCTGCGATATCTCTGTGCATTTCTTTATTATATCTCCGCTCTCATTTCCTGCCAAAAATAATTCAGATTAGTGGTATCAAAACATGCTATTTTGGATCGTTTTTTTAAGTGCATGTCCCCGACGAGGTCCAAGTATAGAAAGTTGGGTCTCAAGCTTGTCTCTCTTGAGGATAATCACTCTTTCACACCCAAGAAACCCTCAATGGTGGAATAAAAGAAAAACGACAGAGTAGACGATCCTATAAGTCTGTTGCTTGAGCAAGCTCTGATGTGAAAGAGGGATGAAATGATGGAGAATTTTTCTCACATCCTTCAACGCGTCCCAATAGAATCAAGCATATCTTCATCAAGTGACCACTTTGGAGGCACCTTGACTTTTAAGGTACAGGTCAACTTTGATATTCCTATATTTGAAGGTCAAATAGATGCAGATGCCCTAGATAAATGGCTAAACCTGCTAGAAGGTTATATCTTTGTTCACAATTTTTCTGAGAGAGAAAAGATCACCTTTACACTCCTTAAAGCTTTCCCCCATGTCAAACATTGGTGGGAAACTTACTGAGAAAAAAGTTCCACAAAAGAGTCTGGAATATATGGGGCCGAGCCCACTTGGGATTTTTTTGTGGATGCAGTAAAGGAACAATATTACCCTGTTGGAAACTATGAGGAGCAGTACATGAGATGGACCACACTGCGGCAAGAGAGGGGCCAAAAAGTTCTTGAGTTCACCAATTCCTTCCATACCTTGTGCACCAAGTTGGGTATCAAAGGCTCTGAATGAAATTTGGTTCTGAAATACCGTGGGGCTCTACACAGATACATCCAAACTGAAATGGATTTCAGGACATCTCATCACTCGGTGCTGCCTATCAATATGCTATTAAAATCGAGCAGAAATTTAATTACCAGAAAAAATGGGAGTTTATTTCTGGAAATCTGCAACAACCAAAGTATGACAAAGAAAACCCTAACAAACAGTCTCCCGAAAGCCAGTCCAAGCCACAGGAAAAGAAGGGTCATGGGAAGACAAAGAAGGACACCAGAAAATTGTTCAATTTCCACAAAATACCCTCACACAAAAATGATGAATGTCACTCAAAAAAATCATTGGTGGCCGAGATCAAAGACAAGGAGATGAACCATAATTCTGAATCTAATTATGAAAATACTGGTAAAGGACAGATCATTGACGTAGACCCCACTGTTATTGTTGCGACTACGACAATTCAACCAGAAGAACCAACAAATATCGAAGAGGGGGAGCGCTTTCTTCATTCACAAATGTGGGTGAAGGGGACCCCGCTGCATTTTATTGTTGATAACGAAAGCCAGAAGAACCTCATCTCAGAAGAGGTCGTCAAACAGTTAGGATTGTTGAAGACACCACACCCACAACCATACAACGTCGGGTGGCTTCGCCAAGGACGAGATCTCCGTGTCAGCTAGCAATGTCAATTGTCATATGACATCTAGCCCTTCAAGGATGAGGTATTATGTTATGTTTCCCCACTGGATGTCTGTGATGTTCTTTTGGGCCAGCCATATATGTGGAAGCACCATGCTGTTTATGAGTCTTGAACCTATAGTGTCATTGTTTTTTTGGGGGGTCATCTCTAGAGAATACTAGAGGTAGTTTCGACAACTATTCCACCTAAACAGTTCGGCAACGTAGTATCTCATACTGTAAAATTTAGCTTCTTTACAATCTGTTCAAAAGAATAAGAGGACACTGCAACCACTATAGCCTCGCCCCAAGCACCTTCTATCCAACAAAAGAAAGCCGAAAAGGCTGTAGCAAAGAGAAAATATTCCTTCTGCACACCGTCCTCCCATGTATCTTGACTTGTTGAACAACCTCAGCCTCAACAGGTTCGTGAAATACTTCCACAAACGGAGCAGCGCGACGTCTCCGGTAAGGCAAGCAGCTCACCAAGATTCAGATTAAGCAAACGCTTTTTCCTCTCCCCCAGGCACTCAACACAATGGATACCATTGCTTCCTAATGAGAGAGGGTTGATCCAGGTGGATATCGGTGGCCACCCACCTTGTTCGACTAGCTCAAAACAGTTTTTTGGCAATTTTGGAAATTTACTATTTTTTGCAGTTTTTAACTTCCAACACCATTTTGAGGGCCTAAATGAAGGATTTTCAGCATAGTCCCAAATAAATTATATCCAAAGGCATGATTGAGGCCCAAAAATGAATCTCCTCGATGATACCTTTTCAATGGGCTATCATAATCTTGAAACAGAGATCGTATGCAAAAGTTACGACCCCTGGAAGTTAATGTACTAACTTACCCAAACGGGGCCCACATGACTTTTGGCGCTTCATCTCCTAGGGTTAGTTTTTTGGATGTCTATGGTTTTTGACATTCCTGTTTATTGTAAAACATCTTTCAGAGCCTCATTGTAATCATCTTCTTGTGAATGCGAGTAGCTGTCACATTTCTTCTCAGAGATAAGCTGCCACCATTCTAGTGAGTCTTTCACTCTGTATTTTTACAGTCTCTGTACATTTCTTTCATTAATAGAAATAGAGTATTACTGTATATCTGTGTTTATGGTTGAATCTATGATACATTTATGTTATATCATTGAATATCTATGATATCTTTGTGCATTTTTTTATTATATCTCCGCTTTCATTTCGTGCCAAAAATAATCCGGATTAGTGGTATCAGAGCAGGCTATTCTTGATCATTTTTTTAGTGCATGACCCCGACGAGGTCCGAGTATAGCAAGTTGGGTCTCGAGCTTGTCTCTCTTGAGGAAAATCTCTCTCACACACCCAAGAAACCCTCAATGGTGGAAGAAAATAAAAATGACAGAGAAGACGATCCTATAAGTCTATTGCTTGAGCAAGCTCTCATGCGACAGAGGGACAAAATGATGGAGAATTTTTCCCACATCCTTCAATGCCTCTCGATAGCATCAGACGCATATTCATCAAGAGATCACTTTGGAGGCACCTCACCTTTTAAGGTACAGGTCAATTTTGATATTCCTATATTTGAAGGTCAAATAGATGCGGATGCTCTAGATAAATGGTAAAACCTACTAGAAGGTTATTTCTCTATTCACAATTTTTCCAACAGAGAAAA
>JASDQU010682430.1:36511-47254 GCA_032191745.1 Picea mariana | reverse complement strand
TTTGGAGGCACCTCACCTTTTAAGGTACAGGTCAATTTTGATATTCCTATATTTGAAGGTCAAATAGATGCGGATGCTCTAGATAAATGGTAAAACCTACTAGAAGGTTATTTCTCTATTCACAATTTTTCCAACAGAGAAAAGATCACCTTCACACTCCTTAAAGCTCTCCCCCATGTCAAAAATTGGTGGGAAACTTATTAGGAGAAAATTTCCACAAAAGATTCTGGAATATATGGGGCTGAGCCCACTTGGGATTTTTTTGTGGATGCAGTAAAGGAATAGTATTACCCTGTTGAAAATTATGAGAACCAGTAAATGAGATGGACCACACTACGGAAAGAAAGGGGCCAAGCAGTTCCATAGTTCACTAATACCTTCCATACCTTGCACACCAACTTGTGCATCAAAGACTCTGAATTATATTTGGTTCTGAAATACCGTGGGGCTCTACATAGATACATCCAAATTGAAATGGATTTTATGGACATATCGTCACTTGATGCTGCCTATCAATATGATGTTGAAATTGAGAAGAAATTTAAGCACCAGAACAAACGAGAGTTTGGGTCTGCAAATCTGCAACTACCAAAGTATGACAAAGACAACGCTAACAAACAGTCTCACAAAAACCAGTCCAAGCCATAGGAAAAGAAGGGTCATGGGAAGACAAAGAAGGACACTAGAAAATGGTGAGATTTTCACAAAATCCCCTGGCACAACACCGATGAATGTCTCTCAAAAAAATCATTAGTGGCCGAGATCAAATACAAGGAGTCGAACCCTGATTCAGAATTTGATTCTAAAAATATTGGTAAAGGACATATCATTGACACAGACCCCACTGTTATTGTTGCGACCGCAACAATTCAACCAGAAGAACCAACAGATCCTAAAGAGGGGGAGCACCTTTTTCATTCACAAATGTTGGTGAAGGGGACTCTGTTGCATTTTATTGTTGATAGCAAAATCCAGAAGAACCTCATCTTAACAGAGGTCATGAAATAGTTGGGATTGTCGATGACACCACACTCGTAGATATACAACATCGGTTGGCTTCGCCAAGGACGAGATCTTCATGTCATCCAACAATGTCAATTTCCATACGACATCCATCCCTTCAAGGACGAGGGATTATGTGATGTTTCCCCATTGGATGTCTGTCATGTTCTCTTGAGCCAACCATATATGTGGAAGCGCCATGCTGTTTATGAGTCTCGATCCTGTAGTGTCATTGTTACTTTGGGGGGTCATCTCTATAGAATACTAGAGGTAGTTCCGACTACTGTTCCACCTAAAAAGTGCCACAATGTAGTATCTCATACTACAAAATTTAGCTTCTTCACAATCTGTTCAAAGAAAGAACAGAAAGACACTACAACCACTATAGCCTCACCCCAAGCAGAATCTATACAACAGAAGCAAGTCAATAAGGCTGTAGAAAAGTGAAAAGATTCCTTCTACGCACCGTCCTCTCATGTATCTCAACTTTTTGAACAACCTCAGCCTTAACAGGTTCGTGACAGACTTCCACAAACTGAGCAATGCGACGTCTCTAGCAAGGCANCCCCATTGGATGTCTTTGATGTTCTCTTGAGCCAGCCATATATGTGGAAGCGCCATGTTGTTTATGAGTCTCGACCCTGTAGTGTCATTGTTACTTTGGGGGGTCATCTCTATAGAATACTAGAGGTAGTTCCGACTACTGTTCCACCTAAAAAGTGCCACAATGTAGTATCTCATACTACAAAATTTAGCTTCTTCACAATCTGTTCAAAGAAAGAACAAAAAGACACTACAACCACTACAACCTCACCCCAAGCAGAATCTATACAATAGAAGCAAGTCGATAAGGCTATAGAAAAGTGAAAAGATTCCTTCTACTCACCGTCCTCTCATGTATCTGAACTTTTTGAACAACCTCAGCCTTAACAGGTTCGTGACAGACTTCCACAAACTGAGCAATGCGACATCTCTAGCAAGGCAAGCAACTCACCAAGATTTAGATTAAGAAAACGCTTTTTCCTCTCCCCCGGGAACTCAATGCAATGGAGACCATTTCTTCCTAAGGAGGTAGGATTGATTCAGGTGGATATCGATGGCCATCCACCTTGTTCGACTCGCTCAAAACAATTTTCTTGCAATTTTGGCAAGTTACTATTTTTAGTAGTTTTTAACTTCGAGGGCCATTTTGAGGGCCTAAATCAAGGTTTTTCAGGATCGACCCAAATCAATGATAGCTAAAGGAATGATTGAGGCCCCAAAATAATCTCCTTGATGATACCTTTCCAATGGGCTATCATACGCCTAAAACGAAGATCATATGCAAAAGTTACTACCTTGGGAATTTAATGTACTAACTTACCCAAATGGGGCCCACATGACTTTTGGTGCTTCATCTCCTAGGGTTAGGTTTTTGGATGTCTAGGTTTTTTGACATTTTTGTTTATTGTAAAAAGGCCTTCATAGCCTCATTGTAATCATCTTCTTGCGAATGCGAGTAGCCGTCACATCTCTTCTCGGAGATAAGCTGCTACCATTCTAGCGAGTCTTTCACTCTGTATTTTTACAGTCTCTGCACATTTCTTTCATTAATAGAAATCGAGTATTACTGTATATCTATGTTTATAGTTGCATCTCTGATACATTTATGTTATATCATTGAATATCTGCGATATCTATGTGCATTTCTTTATTATATCTCCGCTCTCATTTCATGCCAAAAATAATCTAAATTAGTGGTATCAGAGCACATTGTTCTTGATTGTTTTTTTCAGTGCATGTCCTCGACAAGGTCCTAGTATAGCAATTTAGGTCTCAAGTTTGTCTCTCTTGAGGACAATCTCTCTTGCACACCCAAGAAGCCCTCAATGGTGGAAGAAAAGTAAAATGACGGAGCAAACAATCCTATAAGTCTGATGCTTGAGCAAGCTCTCACACGACAGAGGGATGAAATGACGAAGAATTTTTCCCATATCCTTCAATGCCTCCCAATAGCATCATGCACATCTTCATCAAGTGATCACTTTGGAGGCACGTCTCCTTTTAAGGTACAGGTCAATTTTGATATTCCTATATTTGAAGGTTAAATAGATGTGGATTCCCTAGATAAATGATTAAACCTACTAGAAGGTTATTTATCTATTAACAATTTTTCTGATAGAGAAAAGATCACTTTCACACTCCTTAAAGCTCTCCCCCATGTCAAACATTGGTGGTAAACTTATTGGGAGTGAATTTCCATAGAAGAATCTGGAATATATGGGTTCGAGCCCACTTGGGATTTTTTTGGATGCGTTAAAGGAGCAGTATTACCCTTTTGGAAACTATGAGGACTAGTACATGAGATGGACCACACCGCGACAAGAGAGGGGCCAAGAAGTTCCGGAGTTCACCAATACCTTCCATACCTTGCTCACCAAGTTGGGTATCAAAGACTCTGAATGACATTTGGTTCTGAAATACTGTGGGGCTCTACACAGATACATCCAAACTGAAATGGATTTTACGAACATCTCATCACTCGGTGCTGCCTATCGATATGCTATTAAAATCAAGAAAATATTTAAGCACCAGAACAAACAGGATTTTGGGTCTAAAAATCGGCAACAAACAAAGTATGACAAAGACAACCCTAACAAACAGTCTCCCGAAAAATAGTCCAAGCCACAGGAAAAGAAGGGTCACGGGAAGACAAAGAAGGACATTGAAAAATGGTGCGATTTCCACAAAATCCCCTGGCACAACATTGATGAATGTCGCTCAAAAAAATCATTGGTGGCTGAGATCAAAGACAAGGAGTCAAACCCTGATTCAGAATCTGATTTTGAAAATACTGGTAAAGGACAGATCATTGATGCAGACCCCACTGCTATTTTTGTGATTGCCACAATTCAACTAGAAGAATGAATAATTTGTAAAGAGGGGGAGTTCCTTTTTCATTCACAAATGTGGGTGAAGGGGACCTCGCTGCATTTTATTGTTGATAACGAAAGCCAAAAGAACCTCATCTTAGCAGAGGTCGTCAAACAGTTGGGATTGTCGACGACACCACACCCACAACCATACAACATCGGGTGGCTTCACCAAGGAAAAGATCTCTGTGTCAGCCAGCAATGTCGATTTTCATATGACATCTAGCCCTTCAAGGATGAGGTATTATGTGATGTTTCCCCACTGGATGTTTGTGATGATCTCTTGGGCCAACCATATATGTGGACGCACCATGCTATTTATGAGTCTCGACCCTGTAGTGTCATTGTTACTTTGGTGGGTCTTCTCTACAGAATACTAGAGGTAGTTCCAACTACTATTCCACCTAAAAACTGCCACAAGGTAGCATCTCATACTACAAAATTTAGCTTCTTCACAATCTGTTCAAAAGAAGAACATAAGTACATTGCAACCACTACTGCCTCACCCCAAGCACTTTCTATCCAACAGAAGTAAGTCAACAAGGCTGCAGCAAAGCTCAAAGATTCCTTCTGCACACCGTCCTCTCATGTATCTTGACTTATTGAAAAACCTTAGCCTCAACGGTTCATGACAGACTTCCACAAACTGAGCAACGCGACGTCTCCAACAAGGCAAGCAACTCACCAAGATTCATACTAAGCAAATGTTTTTTCCTCTCCATGGGGAACTCAATGCAATGGAGACCATTTCTTCCTAATGAGGTAGGATTTATCCAAGTGGATATCGATGGCTACCCACCTTGTTTGACTAGATCAAAACAATTTTCTGGCAATTTTGGCAATTTACTATTCTTAGCAGTTTTTAACTTCTAGGGCCATTTTGAGGGCCTAAATGAAGGATTTTTTGGGATAGACCCACCTCAATTATAGTCTAAGCATTGATTTAGGCCCCAAAATGAATCTCCTCAATGACACCTTTCCAACGGGCTATCATACGCCTAAAACGAAGATCGTATGCAAAAGTTACAAGCCTAGGAAGTTAATGTACTAACTTACCCAAACAGGGCCCACATGACTTTTGGCGCTTCATCTCCTAGGGTTAGGTTTTTGGATGTATAGGGTTTTTGACATTCCTTTTTAATTTAAAAAGGCTTTCATAGCCTCATTGTAATCATCTTCTTGCGAATGCGAGTAGCCGTCACATCTCTCCTTAGAGATAAGTTGCCACCATTCTAGCGAGTCTTTCACTCTGTATTTTTAAAGTCTCTGTACATTTCATTCATTTATAGAAATCGCGTATTACTATATATTTGTGTTTATGGTTGCATCTATGATACATTTTTGTTATATCATTGAATATATGCGATATCTCTGTGCATTTATTTGTTATATCTCCACTCTCATTTCATGCTAAAAATAATTTGGATCAGTGGTATCAGGGCAGGTTGTTCTTGATCATTTTTTTCATTGCATGTCCCCGACGAGGTCCAAGTATAGAAAATTGGGTCTCAAGCTTGTCTCTCTTGAGGAAAATCGCTCTTGCACACCCAAGAAAACCTCAATGGTGAAAGAAAAGAAAAACAACGGAGCAGACGATCCTATAAGTTTGTTTCTTGAGAAAGCTCTCACACGACAGAGGGACGAAATGATGGAGAATTTTTCCCACATCCTTGAACATCTCCTAATAGCATGAAGCACATCTTCATTAAGCGACCACTTTGGAGGAACCTTGCCTTTTAAGTTACATGTCAATTTTGATATTCCTATATTTGAAGGTCAAATAGATGCGAATGCCCTAGATAAATGGTTAAACCTACTAGAAGGTTATTTCTCTGTTCACAATATTTCCGACAGAGAAAAGATAACCTTTGCACTCCTTAAATTTCTCCCCCATGTCAAACATTGGTGAGAAAAATACTGGGAGAAAGGTTCCATAGAAGAGTCTGGAACATATAGGGTTGAGCCCACTTGGGATTTTTTTGTGGATGCGGTAAAGGAACAATATTACCCTGTTAGAAACTATGAGGACTAGTACATGAGATGGAACACACTGCGGAAAGAGAGGGGCCAAGAATTTCCGGAGTTCACCAATACCTTCCATACCTTATGCACCAAGTTGGGTATCAAAGACTCTGAACGACATTTGGTTTTGAAATACCATGGGGCTCTACACAGATACATACAAACTGAAATGGATTTTCTGGACATCTCATCACTCGATGCTGCCTATCTATATGTTGTTACAATTGAGTAGAAATCTAAGCACCAGAACAAATGGGAGTTCAGGTCTGCAAATCTGCAACAACCAAAGTATGACAAAGACAACCCTAAAAAATAGTCTCTCGAAAACCATTCCAAGCCACAGGAAAAGAAGGGTCACGGGAAGACAAAGAAGGACACCAGAAAATGGTGCGATTTCCAAAAAATCCCCTAGCACAACAGGGATGAATGTCTCTCAAAACAATCATTGGTGGCTGAGATGAAAGACAAGGAGCCAATCCCTGATGCAGAATCTGATTCTGAAAAATACTGGTAAAGGATAGATCATTGACGTAGACCCCACTGCTATTGTTGTGACTGTGACAATTCAACTGGAAGAACCAATAGATCCTAAAGAGGGGGAGTGTTGTTTTCATTCACAAATGTGGGTGAAGGGGACCCCACTACATTTTATTGTTGATAGTAGAATCTAGAAGAACCTCATCTCAGCAGAGGTTGTCAAATAGTTGGGATTGCCGACGACACCACACCTGCAACCATACAACATCGGGTGGCTTCACCAAGGACGAGATCTTCGTGTCATCCAGCAATGTCGATTGTCATACAACATCTAGCTCTTCAAGGATGAGGTATTATGTGATGTTTCCCCACTAGATGTATGTGATTTTCTCCTGGGCCAGTCATATATGTGGAAGCGCCATGTTGTTTATGAGTCTCGACCTCGTAGTGTCATTGTTTCTTTGGGGGATCATCTCTATAGAATACCAGAGGTAGTTCTGACTACTGTTCCACCTAAAAATTGTTGCAAGGTAGTATCTCATACTGCAAAATTTAGCTTCTTCACAATCTTTTCAAAAGAATAACAGAAGGACACTACAACCACTACAGCCTCGCCCCAAGCACCTTCTATCTAACAGAATCAAGTCGAAAAGGATGCAGCAAAGTGCAAAGATTCCTTTTGCACACCATCCTCTCATGTATCTCAACTTGTTGAATAGCCTCATCCTCAACAAGTTCGTGACAGACTTCCACAAATTGAGCACTGCGATGTCTCCAGCAAGGAAAGCAGCTCACCAAGATTCAGATTAAACAAACACTTTTTCCTCTCCCCTGGGCACTCAACGCAATGGGGACCATTTCTTCCTAAGGAGAGAGGATTGATCCAGGTGGATATCGTGGCCACCCACCTTGTTCGACTGGCTCAAAACAATTTTCTAACATTTTGGCAATGTACTATTTTTAGCAGTTTTTAACTTCCAGGGCCATTTTGAGGGCCTAAATTAAGGTTTTTTGGGATTGACCCTACTCAATGATAGCCAAATTTATTATTAAGGCCCCAAAATGAATCTCCTTGACAATACCTTTCCAATGGGCTATCATACACCTAAAATTGAGATCGTATGCAAAAGTTACGACCTCGGGAAGTTAATGTACTAACTTACCCAAATGAGGCCCACATGACTTTTGGCACTTCATCTCCTAGGGTTGGGTTTTTCGATGTCTATGGTTTTTGAAATTTCTGTTTACTGTAAAAATTCCTTCAGAGCCTCATTGTAATCATCTTCTTGCGAATGCGAGTAGCCATCACATCTCTTCTCAAAGATAAGCTGCCACCATTCTAATGAGTCTTTCTCTTTATATTTTTACAGTCTCTATACATTTACTTCATTAATAGAAATCAAGTATTACTATATATATGTGTTTATGGTTGCATCTTTGATACATTTCTATTATATCATTGAATATCTGTGATATCTCTATGCGTTTCTTTATTATATCTCTACTCTCTTTTTGGGCCGAAAATAATCCAGATCAATGGTAAAATGAACCAAATCAGGGTTAACAGAGAAAGGTACATGAAACACATAGTTATTGATTTGAACGATATGAATGAACCATTGATGTTTAACCATTATATTCTTGGGAATTATTCATTTGAGACGGTTTTTGGGAACTTTATAGTCGAACCATTAACTCTCTTGGAATCTGATGCTAAATCTGAAATCCTTCATTGCACCTAGATTATTGAGTCCAGTTGTGATATAGCTTATCAAACTAACAGTACCCCAGATCTACAAAATAATGTATTTTCTAGAGATAAGTTAGAAAAATGCACCGACTCTACCAACTTTTTTAAAACCAAAAAGTATGAAAATTCAAAAATAGCAGCTGAAATAAAAAAAAAAAGGTGACTCTGATATGTGGACGTTATTCTTCGATGGATCAAAATATTTAGAAGGTGTAGGAGCGGGTTGTATACTAAAAGACTCAAAAGGTGATAAAATGTTAATTTCATGTAGACTAGAATTTCCTTGCACCAACAATACTTTCGAATACGAGGCCCTTGTAAAGGGACTTAGGAAGGAAACTGACTTGAAAGAAGAAAAGATCAAGATATTTGGTGACTATGAAATCATCACCAGACAAGTATGAAACACTATTCATTTCCTTTCAAGTCGCCTAAAACGTTACCATTCTGAGGTCTGGGAGATAATTAAATCTTTAACCGCTTTCAATATTAACACCATTCCTCGGTCGCTAAATTTTGACGCTGATTTGTTGGCAAATGTGGAGTCCAGATTACCCTAAGACATATTGATGCCTAACTCCTTATATGTTTAACTTTTGTACAAGCCATCAATTCCAAGCAATATCGCAAGTTGGAGAGTCTTTGACAATGACCAACAAATCATCAATTTTCTACACCTCAAATATACCTTCAAGGTTTCTATCATAGATGAAGGCGAACATGACATGTTGATGAATATTGAGAATAATGATGATGTTGAAATAGAAAACACAGTAGGCTCATCCAACAATATTCCCAGGAGTGTGGCCAGCTTAGAAAAACTCTACGACCTTCAAGAGAAATTCAAGAAGGTCACGAACTACAAGACCAACAACTCATACCTATAATTTGAAATAGTAAACCTGGGATCAGAGTTTTCTCCTCAAAATGTCAACCTGGGAAAAAATTGTTCTCCTGAAGAAAGGCAGACATACATCAAGTCATTCAAAGAATATAAGGACATATTCGTCTAGACGTATGAGGACCTCAAGTCATATGATACAAATATTATACAACATGTCATTCCCATGAAAGCTCAAACAAAACATTTCCAACAAAATATGAGGAAGATGCACCCCAATCTTGAACCTCAAGTTAAAGAAAAGATAAATAAATTGTTGGCGGCCAGAATCATTTTTCTAGCAAGGCATACACATTGGATATCAAACTTAGTGTTGGTAAGAAAAAAAAATGGGGATATCAGGCTTTGTGTTGAGTTTAGAAATGTATACAGAGCCTCAGAAAAAGATAACTACCATGTACCTCCCATGGAACAAATTCTACAATGTGTGTCCAGATCGAAAATGCTCTCCTTGCTAGATGGATTCTCAAGATATAATCAAGTCCTAGTATCTCTTGAATACCATCTTACAACAACTTTCGGAACCAAATGGGGAACATATTCCTATAGAAATATGCCTTTTGAACTGATAAACGCTAGAGCCAATTTTCAACAAGCCACAGTGTTACACATAAAAAATCCTCACTTCGACAATGTCACATTCTCATTGTCGTAAGTGTCACATTCTCATGATGTAAGTGTCACATCACGAACAAAACCATGAGAACACTTGATACAACCCCTAAAACATGTTAGAAGAAGAATCCCCATCATTTTACAGTTGGAAAAAAGTGTTTTTCTATGGGAATTAGTCATCTTGGAAAATTTTGGAAGATCAACGCTCCCCTACTCATATACAGGGAGTGCTAGTGCTCTTTGTCTATCTAGCAGGGAATGTTGTAGTGATTTATTTCCATTGTAAAGGAGCATCAAATTGGTTGAGCGAATCTTGCAAGAAATCCCCTTTTTCTCTAAAGACATATATGGATGGATCGCGTTGGTTTGGCTCGAATATAACCCTCAGGATGCATCTAAGGGAGATATCACAACTGATGGAGTCATATCCTCAACTAATCCCAAATATAACCAAGGTGGTTGAGCCTCTTAAATCCTATAAATGGAGGGTTTCTCATGGTGAATAGAGGGAGGAAAATAATCATCAAAGCATTTTTATTCTGATCATGGATCTTTCGAGCAAGGGGTTGGACGAGGAAGACTTGGGGAGGCTACTTAAACATCATCTAAAGATTGTAAGTTTCTCTTTAAAGTTCTCATAAATATACTTGGCCTATTTCCTTCTAGTATACGTTTACATGTACTTGTCTATTCTTGTTTTAATATTTCGTAGATAGATCGATTTTGTCTAATCCATTAGAGTAGGAGATAATTGTTTGTTTTAATATTTCGTAGATAGATTGATTTTGTCTAATCAATATACTTGGCCTATTTCCTTCTATTATGCATTTACATGTACTTGTCTATTATTGTTTTAATATTTCGTAGATAGATTGATTTTGTCTAATCCATTAGAGTAGGAGATATTTGTTTGTCTCTTGAGATCCATTGTAGGTACTATTTGGAACTCATGGATTGGAGCAGCGTGGACAAACTTCTAAAGTGAGGTACATCATACTATCCCTCCTTCTCTCTTTTTCAATGGGATTAATTGATCTATAGGAATGGTAGTGTCCAAAGGTAGT
>JASDQU010682430.1:24814-36491 GCA_032191745.1 Picea mariana | reverse complement strand
TTGGTGGCTGAGATGAAAGACAAGAAGCCAATCCCTGATGCAGAATCTGATTCTGAAAAATACTGATAAAGGATAGATCATTGACGCAGACCCCACTGCTATTGTTGTGACTGTGACAATTCAACTGGAAGAACCAACAGATCCTGAAGAGGGGGAGTGTCGTTTTCATTCACAAATGTGGGTGAAGGGGACCCCAATGCATTTTATTGTTGATAGTAGAATCTAGAAGAACCTCATCTCAGCAGAGGTTGTCAAATAGTTGGGATTGCCGACGACACCACACCTGCAACGATACAACATCGGGTGGCTTCACCAAGGACAAGATCTTCGTGTCATCCAGCAATGTCGATTGTCATACAACATCTAGCTCTTCAAGGATGAGGTATTATGTGATGTTTCCCCACTGGATGTATGTGATTTTCTCCTGGGCCAGTCATATATGTGGAAGTGCCATGTTGTTTATGAGTCTCGACCTCGTAGTGTCATTGTTTCTTTGGGGGATCATATCTATAGAATACCAGAGGTAGTTCTGACTACTGTTCCACCTAAAAATTGTCACAAGGTAGTATCTCATACTGCAAAATTTAGCTTCTTCACAATATTTTCAAAAGAATAACAGAAGGACACTACAACCACTACAGCCTCGCCCCAAGAACCTTCTATCCAACAGAATCAAGTCGACAAGGCTGCAACAAAGTGCAAAGATTCCTTTTGCACACCATCCTCACATGTATCTCGACTTGTTGAATAGCCTCAGCCTCAACAGGTTCGTGACAGACTTCCACAAATTGAGCAGCGCGATGTCTCCAGCAAGGAAAGCAGCTCACCAAGATTCAGATTAAACAAACACTTTTTCCTCTCCCCTGGGCACTCAACGCAATGGGGACCATTTCTTCCTAAGGATAGAGGATTGATCCAGGTGGATATCGTGGCCACCCACCTTGTTCGACTGGCTCAAAACAATTTTCTAACAATTTTGGCAATGTACTCTTTTTAGCAGTTTTTAACTTCCAAGGCCATTTTGAGGGCCTAAATTAAGGTTTTTTGGGATTGACCCTACTCAATGATTTCCAAATTTATTATTAAGCCCCCAAAATGAATCTCCTTGACAATACCTTTCCAATGGGCTATCATACGCCTAAAATGGAGATCGTATGCAAAAGTTACGACCTCGGGAAGTTAATGTACTAACTTACCCAAATGAGGCCCACATGACTTTTGGCACTTCATCTCCTAGGGTTGGGTTTTTCGATGTCTATGGTTTTTGAAATTTCTGTTTACTATAAAAAATCCTTCAGAGCCTCATTGTAATCATCTTCTTGTGAATGCGAGTAGCCATCACATCTCTTCTCAAAGATAAGCTGCCACCATTCTAACGAGTCTTTCTCTCTATATTTTTACAGTCTCTGTACATTTATTTCATTAATAGAAATCAATTATTACTGTATATATGTGTTTATGGTTGCATCTTTGATACATTTCTATTATATCATTGAATATCTGTGATATCTCTATGCGTTTCTTTATTATATCTCTACTCTCTTTTCGGGCCGAAAATAATCCAGATCAATGGTAAAATGAACCAAATCAGGATTGACAGAGAAAGGTACATGAAACACATAGTTATTGATTTGAATGATCTGAATGAACCATTGATGTTTAACCATTATATTCTTGGGAATTATTCATTTGAGACGGTTTTTGGGAACTTTACAGTCGAACCATTAACTCTCTTGGAATCTGATGCTAAATCTGAAATCCTTCATTGCACCTAGATTATTGAGTCCAGTTGTGATATAGCTTATCAAACTAACAGTACCCCAGATCTACAAAATAATGTATTTTCTAGAGATAATTTAGAAAAATGCACCGACTCTACCAACTTTTTTAAAACCAAAAAGTATGAAAATTCAAAAATAGCAGCTGAAATAAAAAAAAAAGGTGACTCTGATATGTGGATGTTATTCTTCGATGGATCAAAATATTTAGAAGGTGTAGGAGCGGGTTGTATACTAAAAGACTCAAAAGGTAATAAAATGTTAATTTCATGTAGACTAGAATTTCCTTGCACCAACAATACTTTCGAATACGAGGCCCTTGTACAGGGACTTAGGAAGGAAACTGACTTGAAAGAAGAAAAGATCAAGATATTTGGTGACTCTGAAATCATCACCAAACAAGTACGAAACACTATTCATTTCCTTTCAAGTTGCCTAAAACGTTACCATTCTGAGGTCTGGGAGATAATTAAATCTTTCACCGCTTTCAATATTAACACCATTCCTCGATCGCTAAATTTTGACGCTGATTTGTTGGCAAATGTGGAGTCCAGATTACCCTAAGACATATTGATGCCTAACTCTTTATATGTTTAACTTTTGTACAAGCCATCAATTCCAAGCAATATCGTAAGTTGGAGAGTCTTTGACAATGACCAACAAATCATCAATTTTCTACACCTCAAATATACCTTCAAGGTTTCTATCATAGATGAAGGCGAACATGACATGTTGATGAATATTGAGAATAATGATGATGTTGAAATAGAAAACACAGTAGGCTCGTCCAATAATATTCCCAGGATTGTGGTCAGGTTAGAAAAACTCTACGACCTTCAAGAGAAATTAAAGAAGGTCACGAACTACAAGACCAACAACTCATACCTATAATTTGAAATAGTAAACCTGGGATCAGAGTTTTCTCCTCAGAATGTCAACCTGGGAAAAAATTGTTCTTCTGAAGAAAGGCAGACATACATCAAGTCATTCAAAGAATATAAGGACATATTCGTCTAGACGTATGAGGACTTCAAGTCATATGATGCAAATATTATACAACATGTCATTCCCATGAAAGCTCAAACAAAGCATTTCCAACAAAATATGAGGAAGATGCGCCCCAATCTTGAACCTCAAGTTAAAGAAAAGATAAATAAATTGTTGGCGGCCAGAATCATTTTTCTAGCAAGGCATACACATTGGATATCAAACTTAGTGTTGGTAAGAAAAAAAAATGGGGATATCAGGCTTTGTGTTGATTTTAGAAATGTATACAGAGCCTCAGAAAAATATAACTACCATGTACCTCCCATGGAACAAATTCTACAATGTGTGTCCGGATCGGAAATGCTCTCCTTGCTAGATGGATTCTCAAGATATAATTAAGTCCTAGTATCTCTTGAATACCATCTTACGAAAACTTTCGGAACCAAATGGGGAACATATTCCTATAGAAATATGCCTTTCGAACTGATAAACGCTAGAGCCAATTTTCAACAAGCCACAGTGTTACACATAAAAAATCCTCACTTCGACAATGTCACATTCTCATTGTCGTAAGTGTCACATTCTCATGATGTAAGTGTCACATCATGAACAAAACCATGAGAACACTTGATACAACCCCTAAAACATGTTAGAAGAAGAATCCCCATCATTTTACAGTTGGAAAAAAGTGTTTTTCTATGGGAATTAGTCATCTTGGCAAATTTTGGAAGATCAACGCTCCCCTACTCATATACAGGGAGTGCTAGTGCTCTTTGTCTATCTAGCAGGGAATGTTGTAGTGATTTATTTCCATTGTAAAGGAGCATCAAATTGGTTGAGCGAATCTTGCAAGAAATCCCCTTTTTCTCTAAAGACATATATGGATGGATCGAGTTGGTTTGGCTCGAATATAACCCTCAGGATGCATCTAAGGGAGATATCACAACTGATGGAGTCATATCCTCAACTAATCCCAAATATAACCAAGGTGGTTGAGCCTTTTAAATCCTATAAATGGAGGGTTTCTCATGGTGAATAGAGGGAGGAAAATAATCATCAAAGCATTTTTATTCTGATCATGGATCTTTCGAGCAAGGGGTTGGATACGGAAGACTTGGGGAGGCTACTGAAACATCATCTAAAGATTGTAAGTTTCTCTTTAAAGTTCTCATCAATATACTTGGCCTATTTCCTTCTAGTATACGATTACATGTACTTGTCTATTCTTGTTTTAATATTTCGTAGATAGATCGATTTTGTCTAATCCATTAGAGTAGGAGATAATTGTGTGTTTTAATCTTTCGTAGATAGATTGATTTTGTCTAATCAATATACTTGGCCTATTTCCTTCTATTATGCATTTACATGTACTTGTCTATTATTGTTTTAATATTTCGTAGATAGATTGATTTTGTCTAATCGATTAGAGTAGGAGATATTTGTTTGTCTCTTGAGATCCATTGTAGGTACTATTTGGAACTCATGGATTGGAGCAGCGTGGACAAACTTCTAAAGTGAGGTACATCATACTATCCCTCCTTCTCTCTTTTTCAATGGGATTAATTGATCTATAGGAATGGTAGTGTCCAAAGGTAGTTTTTGGTCTTAGTTGAGGGGTCTATACTCCAATGGAAGATTCACCTGTCTATAGGAGAATTATTCCGTAACAGAATTTGGCGACTCCACTGGGGATCGAACTTTCGTTTTTGTTTTTTTCCTTGTTTTTTGTCTATATTTAGATCTATTTGTTGATTTAATATATCCTTGCATCTTTTCATCTTTGCTAAGTAGTCTTACATAGTCTCTGATTGAATTTCCCCGAGTTTTTGAGTTTTATGGGTTTCTTCTAAAACTTATCTCGGGACTAGCACCCTCTTCAGTTTAAGTTCATTCATAGCCTATCAATGCTCCCATAGAGTGTATTAGGGAGCATTGTAGTTCTTTGGTGCTTTGATTACCAAAGCGTCAATTTTTCTTGCTTTGAAAAATAGTTGATTGTTTGCTTGTTGGGCATAATCCTTTGATCTTTCTATCTGGATCATATCCTATTCTATCAGATATTGTATTTTGTTTGACTTAAAACTTGTTGCTTTTCATTATTTTAGTCTTGATTGGGTTTGTGTTGTCTTTCCTTATTGCAAGATCAACTATTTTTTCTCAAACTTGGTTTCTTTTGCTGCTCTTTTCGATTTTCTGATTGATTAGAGGTTATCATATGGAAAGTCTTTGATCTCAGTACTGTTTAATTTTTCTTTTATCCCTTACTCAATTCCGAAAGACTATTAAGTGTGATTTTTTTTCTTTTTGGTGTTTTTTTTTGAGTGAATAGTTTGTTCTTCTTTTAGTTTTTTATTGACGGTTGAGAGTGTCTTTGTTTGTGTACTTTTTCTTCTTCTTTTTTCAAAATCATAGTAATGAAGTCAGTTTTCATTATTAGTGAAAGAAAGAAGCATTAGAAAAACTATTTCATTTACATTTGCAATAAAACAAAGAAATACTTGTATGCATTGGTTTTGAATATCAAAAAGGATTTCATTATAATTTGGCAATTGTTTTAATTCTTGTTGAAGATGAAATCGTATAAAATTTTACATTTTTGAGTGTTCGTTAGTGAAAGGAAAGAAACTCTTCTCCTTCCTGTAGCTAGAAGTTCATCGGAAAAAAAAAAAAATTTCATCTTTTTTTAGAGTTGAGTATCAAACATCATCAATTTCACTATCATTCACCTTTGTGTAATGAACGGCCATGAAAATGAATGTTAATAAAAATCAAACCATAAACTTTTATTTTTAAGATCTGTACACCAACACTAGACTAGGACTAGGGCTTTGGAATAGGCTGTGAGAATAACTCTCCAAGGAATTCAATACAAATTCAGAATCTTGCGATAGGGAGAGTAAATCCAATTTTCTTATAAGCATAGATGGGATCCCCCTCTCACACAGGGGTTACACACGAGGTCATGTTCAGGATAGCAATGAAGATTATCCCTCTGAGGCTTAACCGTTCATACTAGTACGATCGTATATCGAGGGTTATTCTTGAGGATCAAATTTTTTCATTTGGTCTCGAAGCTTCATGAATTCTGAATTTGTTCAGGGTCCTCTAGGGTTTACCGGTCCATTTGTCCTCAATTCTCTTGAATAATTTTGGACTTGATATCCTGCCCATACGTTTAGACTCGACTATTGACTGTACCTGACCAGAGGATGACTGCAAGTTGGTATCCTTAGTAGACACAATATTTAGGGTCCTTATACGAGGTGAGGATGAAGGGAAGTCTTTGTTGTACCTGGAACAAACGTTGGTCAAACTCTCTCGGGCTCCTTGGAGGGTAACCCACGGGTAGAACTATGATGAAGCTTGCACCAAGGTGTAAGTTTGTTAAGAAGGAAGCTAGTGTAACTGATCCACCCTCTCATATCCTAGCCCCTTCTCAATTTGGTCACGCGAAGTTGGATTTCATCACCAACTAGTGTGTTCATTGAGAGAAAGCATTGTTTGCTTGTTGGTTTTCTAGATTTTTTAGTGAGTGTTGTTTGTTTACTTTAGTTATCCTTAAAAATTGATACTGTGGATGATGAAGGTCTTTGTATATCACGTAGGATGCAAGGATTTCCTTGATAAGGATATGAACCCTTACCTCATAACTCACCTAAAGACATTTACCATGAAGATATTGAAAATCATTCAGACACTGGGAGTGCTATTGCTCCTTTGCTAGAAAATCCCGAGAGAGCCTTAGTTACGATTGAGGAAGGTTCCATCCTTTGTGTAAACCTATCTTTGTTCATTCCTCTCGATCCACTCCTGGTTCAACTGAACTCCAGGTAACATTGTAGTGGAATATTACCCTCACCTACCATCAAAGCCATATAATCAATTAGATATGGAACTGATACACTCAAATTTTAACGAAAAATACACTACCCCTGCCCGTTCTACTGAAATGGTATATCCACATCAAACTCATGTTTGATCGATATGGAAAACTCCATTAGGATGAGACCTTTATGAGAAATTTCATTTTATCCGACTACCTTTTGACCCTCCACATGCCTCTACCACCATCGATGCAAAGGCATGACTGTCAAGTCATCCCATCATCAGTCCCATCGAACCAACAATCAATATTGATACCACTTCAGGCCAAGTTTAAAGTGAAACATGAGTTGTATTACCCAGTTAGTTGCAAAGTACCTTGACAATTACACCTCCTATCCCTCTTCAAACTACAACTTCATGTACTCCACATAATTCTGTTGGGACATATTTACATCACAGAATGCAAAACCCTACCACACAACTAAACCAAACTACGGGAAAAATCCCTACTGGGGGGAAAAACCCTCTTACTGGTCATACCCCAGTTGTTACCCAACCAATGGAAAGGGGACAATCTTAACCTTTGTACACTGGAAACCCCCCACAATCTTGGGGTCCACCCCAAGGAGGTCATTTCCATCAACCAAATCAAGGAGGGCCATCAAATCCTAACCCACAAAGAGGAATCCCAAATACCAATCCTTCTGGACTACATTCCTGACAACCTTTCTTGGGAGTCCCAAATCCCACTTAGAGTCCTCAAGGTCAATCATCGTTTCCTCCCCAAGGGCCAAATCCTTACCCTCCTCAGGGTCAACCTAGTTACCCTCTTCAAGCTAATCAAGAAAACTATCCTCCCTCGGGTTACACTGGTTATCCTCCCGAGAAGAAATTGGTTTTCCCCTCTCCTTTTATGCACATTACTCAACAAGTAAATGCTACCTTTGTTGGTCAACAACAAAAACATATGGGAGGGCCTCCTAGATACAATTACCCACCTCAACCAGTTTATTTCCCTACTGGTGTCCCTATGACACACCAATACCATCCAAAAGTCAATCGACAACTACCGTTCTTATCCACTCTAGATCTACTATATCTATCGAGATTGACAAATGATCCCATATTACATTCTCCATTTTGGCCAGTTATTCCTGCTAAATTTCGTTTCGATATTATAAAATTTGATGGTAAACCTGGTGAAGACCTTAATAACAACGTTATGACCTTTCATCTATGGTGTTCATCAAATTCACTTATGGATGATTCTATCCAGTTACTTCTTTTCCAGCGTACACCTATGGGTACAATGACTAAATGGAACATTGAATTACAATGGGAACTTTTCAAGATTTTAATTCACTTTCCATGGATTTTCTCACACACTTCCAATTACCTATCCACTTCGAAACCAACAAAAAACTTTTGACCTCCCTTTGTTAGACCAACAATGTACATATCTCTGATCATATTCATGTGTGGAGACGATGATGATGGTTGATCAAAGAGACCATTCCTGACCAATTGTTGGTTGAATGGTTCACCAAATCTCTTTTTCCTTCGATTGCTCGTGACGTCGCCATGGGTGGTGTCATTATAGAAGAGGAAGCCATTGCTCGTGCCCAGTATCTGGACTTGGTTTATTCCCAATCTGCTACTTTTTCTGAAATGATTCCAAATGCTCCTCGTCCATAAACCGATCCATCAAAACTATCCTCCACCTCTCATGCAGATGGAGATATCAGTTTCATCAAAACCTAGTCTAGTTCATAGTAGAATGACATGACCAATCATTCAGTCACTTCCCCCGCTACCAGATCGATTTCACTCTCATCAAACTCCCCCTCTATGAAAATATCCAAGGTGAATTCATTTCAATATGATTCTCCACTACCGTCAGAAGGGAAGAAGAAAACTAAGAATAAACCCAAGAAAAAAAATAATCAAACCGAAAATGCAAAAAAAAAATCACAACCACCTGCTACTAAGAAAAAACCACAGCACAAACCAAAATTTCCATGTCTCATTTGTGGTAAAGATCACTACATACGCGATTGTCCTCATCGAGACGAACTTTCCAAAATTTTTAAAGGAAATTCTCAACCCATTGTATTGACACATCCTTTTCCACAACAACAGTCACTGGTTTCGCAAGCTCCCGCACCTAATCCAAATCATCCTCCTAGCGAGGAAAATTCATCAAGTGCACACATTTACATGTTTAATGGGATAGATTTGACTACTCATACTACGGCATATGACACACCTCCAGGTAAAACTGATAAGGAAAAAGTAACTACCATCACTACACTAGACACACTGCCTACTATGGTTACTCCTCCATATGGACAACTCTGGATTGAGAAACCAAACTTTGAATCTATTCTATGCCCTCCCAAGAGAACAATTTGAAAGTTGACCTTTAATCCTAACTCGTGTGCTTCTCAAAACTACAACATCGTTGAATATTTGGCTCAAGCACCTTGTGCTATGTCATCTCTCAAAGTTCTACAACACTTACCTAGCCAACATAGGACACTCTTGGAAGCCATAAAAGTTATATATCCTGAGTCATCTAACACTATCATTCTTAAATTGGATAATTTTAAATCGCAACTCTCTCACCAAATCATTTTCTAGATTGATGTCATTGTCCATAATCAACATATTCATCGCACGATGTTGGACGAGGGGAAATCCACATGTGTCGTTTCCTTATATTGATGGAAAGGCTTTAAATCACCTGGTCTTAATCAATATTCCACCATGTTACAATCATTTTATGGAAGAGGTTTCTAACCTCATGGATTATTACAATCCTTAACAGTTCAGTTGGGAGGAAAATCTGTTTCTATAGATGTTGAAGTAGGTGATACTCACCTCGATTATAACTTGTTTCTAGGGATAATTTGGTTCTATGGTATGACAACGTTGCTTCATCGGTTTTTTTATGTGTCCAATTCCCTCATCAAGGTAAAATTGTGACCATCGATCAATTAGATTACTGCACCCTCGACACTTACACTCAAATGACCAACAACATTGTTTTTCTGGGAGACTCAAAAATCACTTATGAAAGTGTTGGGGTAGGTGTCTTGAAATACTCTTCTCTCATGGGCACCTTCCCTACACCTCTTCCTCCCACTATGCAAGATATCACAATGTTTAATATGATTTTGAAAATGGCACATCAATAATTTTATCCTTGGATCGTTCCTAGTTTCCTAGAATTTGGTACACTAGGTGATGCCATGCCACTTAGTCCTGTAGAGGTTTAATACAACGCCATCCAGTCTTCCTCTCCTCCACCATATGACCAACATCTACTGTCATCTATGACTTACTCGTTACCATCCTAGCTAGATTCCCTATTCTCTACTTTCGACTACATCGTACAGATTTTCCATCAGATGAATCTATTATGGAAATTATTAGTATCGAGGAGGCACCATGGGATGACAACCACCATTGTTCATCCTTTCTTCCAAGTTTGGATGACATAGAGAAATATATTTCATCTATATTTCCTAGAGATATCGTCGACTCCCCTGAATCTTCGATACTCACTCAGGATACCATCTCCAAGGGTAATTTGGGAAACATCTCTTGCACTATCACTTTCGACATATCCATTAAATAAGGTATCATGGAAAACATACAACTAGGTGAAAATTGTTCAACTTAATAGGTTGAAACTTATACCACCTTGTTCAAAGAATTTCACGACATCTTCACTTAGAGTTACGAAGAAATTCAAGGGATTGATCCATTGATCATTGTTCATGAAATCAAAACTTACCCAGGAGTTAAACTTGTGATAAAGAAACTTTTCTCGGTCCATCCTAAGGAAACCACGACAATTAAGGAAGAAGTCAATTTTTTTTTTAAATTTGGTTTTATTTATCCTGTCCCTTTGACCAAATGGGTTTCCAACATTGTTCTAGTCACCAAGAAACAAGGGAACATTCGTGTTTGTGTCAATTATTGGGATCTTAATAAGGCTTGTCCCAAGGACAATTACCCTACACCCTTTATCGACCAAATTATCTATAATTGTGCCAGAATTGTCATTTTATCTTTTATGGATGGCTTTTCTAGATATAACTAGATCGACATTTTACCGGTTGATCAGCAAAAAACAACCTTCATCTTCCCTTGGGGGAATTTCTCTTATCATAAATTACCTTTTGGCCTTAAAAACATTAGAGCCACTTTTCAACGGACCATGTCATATGCATTCCATGATATCAAACATATTGTTGAACCTTACCTCGATGACTTACTTTCTCACTTGTCTCATCGATGAGACCATGTTGGTCACCTACGAGCCATATTTATTCGATGTCGGTTCTACAACATACGTTTGAACCCCCATAAATGAATTTTCGCTGTTGAATTAGGGATACTCCTTAGATTCATAGTCTCCAAAGACAAGATTAGGGTGGATACCTTAAAATTCAAAGCCATTCTAGGTTTACCTCCTCCCAACAACCTCACTCAAATGCAAAGTTTGCAAGGGAAGGAAAACTTTCTTCATCGTTTCATTTACAATTACACTGAAATCAATAAAGGATTTATGAGATTGTTGCAGAAAGATGCCCCTTTCATATGGGATGCCACCCCTAAATGCTCATTTGATGCTCTTAATCATGCGTTAACGAACACGCCTCTTTTGCACCCACCAAATTATGAAAAAGATTATATCCTTTATTTGGATGCCTCTACTTCCACTATTTCTATGGTGTTATTACAAGAGGATGATGATGACACCAAACATGTGATCTACTATTTGAGTAAAAGTCTACCAGGTCCCGAACTTTGGTATTCACATGTCGAAAAGTTGGATTTGGCAGCAGTTATTGTTGTCCAAATAGTTTTTCATTAGATTATGTTATGCACTACCATACTCATGGTAGACTCGAACCCCATGTACCACATCTTGACTCGTCAATTACTTGGGGGAAAATATTTGAAATGGATCATTATTCTCCAAGAGTTCGATCTCGAGTTTGTCAAATCCAAAGCTAAGAAATCATTGGTTTTTTCATAATTAATTTGTGATCTTCCCCATACTAATGAGGATATTG